>JARYGA010057057.1:0-25996 GCA_030545235.1 Helianthus tuberosus
GTGGGCACAACACTTAAGGCCATCAATCCTCGTTGTAGGACCGAGGGACATTAGTGATAGATCTATTTGGGTGTAGCGAGCCCTACTCCTGAGTCCGCTGAGTGGACCATGAGTGACTAAGTGCCCGACGCACAAATCCGCTAGGTTTGAGTCTTCCTGCATCACTTCACACTTACCATTGGCTTTCCAACCCAATGGTGGTCTCTTTTTCCTTAATTGCTACATACCAGGGATTTTATACATACATACATTTTTACAAAGGTTCATACCTACTCACTTACACATGAACTCGCTCAACGTTATGTTGACTTTTCAAATTACATGTATTTCAGGAAACTAACGGATCTGGCACGGTATGCACGTATTTTCAAGCTGCGTTTGATTAGAGAAGTCATCTAGGGTTTAGAAGGTGTAATCTCTTCTTGGACGGGTTATATACACCTAAACCTGGTTTTGTTTAAAGTCTTTTGCTAAGTCTTTATGAACTCAAATAAATCAAGTTAAGGTTTGTAAATTATTTTGTGATTGTTGAAAATGGAATGTTTCCAAACTTTATTAATGAATGAATATCTCATGTTTTTATCGTATAGCATTGTTATGATTGTTGCTATGGTATTAAGAAATCACACCAAATAAACCACGCTTCCGCAAAAGTCAGGGTGTGACAGCTTGGTATCAGAGCCTCGATCATAGCGAACTAGGATTCTTTCTCAAGTCTAGACTATGATCAGCAGGGCTCTCACGAAAACGTTTTCTAACATTTTTACACTGCATACACAAAACGTCCAGATCCAGGAAACAAACATTTTTACAAACAAAAGGCACAAATACACATTTCCAAATTTATATTTATAATTCAGTCTGAGAGGCTGAGGGAGGATCAGTCTTAGAGACTGAGGGAGGATCAGTCTTAGAGACTGGGAGGATGGTCTTAGAGACCAGGGATTTAGTCTTAGAGACTGGGAGGTTGGTCTTAGAGACCAGGGATTTAGTCTTAGAGGCTAGGAAAGTTGGTCTTAGAGACCAGGGAGATTGGACTTAGAGACCAGGGAGTTAGTCTGAGAGACCAGGGAGATTAGTCTGAGAGACTGGGTGGGATAGTCTGGGGAAGACTAGGATGATTACATGCTTACATTGTCATTACTCACGCGCTTAATTGCTGATTATTGATATACGTGCATAAGTGGTGAGTATTTGCATGCACTAATTGTTAATAATTACTATGGATATACATGCTACCGGCACACACGTCACACTATTTAGAAGGCGAGTTATCAGACACTGATAACACTACGGCCGCCGTCACAGGTGATGAGACTGAATCTGCACCAGAGACATTTACGTCAGACACTGAGAGTGATCCTGATATACTGACCAAGGATGACGACAACTTCCAACCGTCCGCGCGACCAGATTCGGGCGATACTTTACCCTTGCTGATGGTTTCGCTGACAAGGATCTTTCTGTCACTGTTGTTTTAGCCCATGACCCCGATCCTCGACGATGCGTCTCCTAGGGACTTTCCTGCCGAAGGTTGGCTACGCGACAAGCAATTAATGATGACGTGGACATATTCATTGACGGTCCTTCTGCTGATGCCTATGGTGATAGAAAGTTAGACGAGAACGTTATTACAAATTTCCCTTTCTTAAGGCCCCTGTTGACAGGCCACCCTCTGATTCTAGCGTATATTCGATTTCAGACTCTCTTGAGTCTGTGACATTTACAGCCTTATAGACGGCCTGGTCACATCTTTCTACTACCGACACAGACGACGACGCCATTATGACTGCTGCACTGACACCTGCTCGAGGCACCACACCGTTACACGACCCAGGGCTTGCTCCTGAGTTAGTTTCTGCACCTTTTTGGGACAGCTTGATGTTGCACCTACTGATCCTGCACCCTTACTTGATCATGACCCTATTTCTTTTGACTTACCAAACAATGCATCCCTTATACCCGACCCAGTACCTGCACTTAATGACCTTCTTATCAGTTGAGACGTCTGCACCTGCACCTTCACCCGCTGATGTTGCTCTTGTGAAGACCGATGTCCATTACATCAACATGCCTATCGCTTTCTTTCAAGACATACCTGCACCCCAGAAGGGTACTCCAGGTCAGCACCCGCGTAACGATCCTTTTGCTACAGCAGCATTTTCTACGGTCTTACGGGCCGCACCGTTTACTACTTTCACCTCTACAGCGCTGGACGAGCCGATTTGATGGTTCCTACAATACACTATGTTGATTTTAGACCCTTGTCATCCCACACATGATGGAGGCTACACACGGAATAAGTGCTCCTGTAACACCAACAACAGTTTGAGGATATGAGTCGCAGAACGTTGGAGAGCTGACACCACTTTTGGTAACTTCAAATGCCAAACATTACATAACTAAAAGCATGATTTAAGTATTTACATCACAAGACAGCATATTGTCTGAAAAGTTTATTTAAGACACCACGTCCTCCGCCCTGTTTATTGCCAACATACTTTGATCCTCCACATTTATCAAGGTCCCTTTTTGCGCTCTCAACCGTTACTATTACACCGTTCCCAGGATTTTGATGCTCATTTCTTTACTATCAAGCGGTAGAGCAGATAATTGCTTCGACATGTACACAAGCCCAAGGAGGAAGTCCACGTGTGCTAACAAGTTTACTTACTTTCCTCCTCACCCTCAGACACCGGTATAGTGATTTCTGGATCATGCGGATTACATTGCTTTCAAGTAAAGACACTAATGATAAGACGGGTTTGTGGAGACTTTTAAAGACCACTTCAGACTATGTGATTTAGATACACTAATACATTTAATGGACAAGGGTAGGGTGACCCTGTGTCCCTATTGATGTGATACATTTTAGAAGGCAATACAATTGTGGTCAGGGAATAATGAGGGCCCAATCATTATAAAATATGCGACAATACTTTATGGCCAATGACCAACGAAACTCCGTCGATATGTCTCCGTTAAGCACGTTATTAATCTATATGTGTGTACAATAATTATAACGCTACGTGCTTGCTTACTATGCTCTCATTAAACATAATCACCAAATTTCTTGGTTATACTATGATTATACTATTGCTTGATTGGTTGGTATGATAACCTAATATGTGTGTGTACATACGATCTCTAAACAACTATATGCACTCCCCGAACGAATGAGACCTGACCTAACCAACCTTCTTCTCAGAAGATGTCGATACAAGGGAACGTCAATACCAACAACTCTCTGCCGACAACAGCAGAGTCAGAACTGCAAGGGCGCATCTCGCAAGCCATCGCACAACTCGAGGCCCTTCGCTCCGAACACGGCGGAGGTACCTCAGGAAATAACCCACCTAGTGGCTGCACCTACGAGCAGTTCTTGAACCACAAACCTCGGGAATTCGACGGCACTGGGGGTGCCTTAGCATTTGTGCGTTGGGTGGAAAAGACGAATTCTGTCTTACGATTGAGCAAATGCGCCCCAGAACATCAGGTTACGTACATAGCGGGGCTATTTGTAGATGAGGCTCTATCATGGTGGAACCTTCAAATTCAAGCAATGGGCGAGGCCGCTGCATATGCTATGACGTGGGACGAACTGAAGGAACTTATGCGCAAAAGATATTGCTCTAGGGCGGAAGTCCAGAAGTTGGAAACTGAATTGTGGAGCTTGAGAATGGAAGGACCAAAGATAGCTGAATATGTGCAGAGATTTGGCGAGTTATCACAAGTTGCATCGCGTTTGGTGGAACCAGAATCTCGGAAGATCGAACTTTTCATCAGGGGACTAGCACCGCAGATTCTAAGCCTGGTAACAACATCTAAGCCTTCAACAATTATCGAAGCAATCGACATGAGCGTGGCGCTCACTGAAGAAGCGATTAGACAAGGAAAATTCTCCACTCCGGAAGAGAAAAACGAGGCTCCTGTAGAGTCATCTGGGGATAGCAAGAGAAAACTCGTGAATTTCAAGAAGATTACTCGGGTAAGTACCGAGAAGAAGGCCAAAAAGGGAAAGGACTACATGGGTATTCTACCTAAGTGCGACAATTGTCTACGCTATCATGTCGGGCGATGTAAATATGGAAAATGTGATAACTGTGGCAAGAGAGGGCATCCCAAGGAAACTTGTAAGCAAGGTACTGGAAGTAGAAATGGAGGTCAAGATGGTAGTGAGAATCACGGTGAAAACAACGACAATGACGAATACCAGGGTAGAACGAATGACAAACAGAAACGTGCTTAAGGTTGTCTTAACTATGGGAGCAAGAAGCATTTCAGAAAGTACTGCCCTAAGAAGAATCAAGCACAAGGACAAAAGCTCAGTAGCAGAACTATGGGAACACGCCAGGATTCAAGTATCGGTACGTTCTATATTACTCAACATTATGCATCTGTGTTGCAAGATACTATTGCAAAATCTAATCTTCGCATCTCTAGAGTTTGAGAGTGTACTTGGGTTAGTAGCAAGTAAGTTAGATAACTCGCGCTCGATGGGACTAGCTAGGAGAAGCTAGTGGAAGCCAACACAGTAACTAGGAACGGCAAGATAGAACCTGGAGAGCGTAAGTTTACGCTTGATCTGCTGGCCGTTGAGTTGGGAACTTCAACGTGGTAATTGGGATGGATTAATTTCCATGTGATCGAGCGGAGTTTGATGTCCGCACCCCAATGGCGAATAAAGGAACGATCGTGACTCAGGAAACATGATACGCCCCTACAAATTACAAATTGTTGGAAGGCACGAAAGCTGTTGCGCAAAGGATGAGTGGTTTTCCTGGCTCATGTCGGGGACAAGGGGAGCCGAAGAACTAAAACCCAAAGATACCCTCGTGATAAGAGAATATCCTGAAAGTGCTCCACGAAGACTTACCAGAATTATCTCCTCAACGATTAGTCGAACCTCGCATCGATTTAATTCCAGGCACCGCACCTGTAGTCGATGCACCGTAGCGACTTACATTCTCGGATAGGCAAGGATTGACAGCATAGTTTCAGTAGTAATTAGAGAAGGAAGATAACAGACCAAAAATTCCCTTTTTGGGTAACCTCAGTTCCGCTCATCAAGAAAAAGGACGATGACTTTCAAATGATCGGAAGTCGGACGAGCTAGCCAACCAGGGTCGGTGGCTCTTGCTAAGGATTGACGAATTACTTATTTGACTGACAGTGAGGACCCGACTACTAATACATGACTGGTCAACGATCGAGTGTCGTTAGCGGTGAATTCGGGAAGGAGGTTTACCGGGGAGATTATGGGACAATAACTTGTTTTTAAACGTACACGAAATACGAAACCGTGAGGATCTAGATAACATATACTTAAGACCTTTGGGAACCCGGGACCAAATACACAAAGATTGTTACTTAGGAACCGCACCTGTTAACTCGATCAAACATCATTAACCTGACATACATGTCATTTCAGCTAACAAAAATAGAAAGTACTTAAATTTCTTTCGTTGAAACCGTCACTTTTGCTTCTAGCGAGTAGATGTTTGCATCTCTACTCCCCTTAATGGTAGTTGCATCACGTTGATTTTCTTCGCTAAGAGCGAACACCCTTTTGCTTCGAATATTTGGTCGTTTCTCCATTTTAGCAAACACTCATTGTTTCATTACTTGAAAACTCACATGTTACGCATGCGCCATCTGCTACGCATGCGGTTTCATTCCAAACATTTCAGTGAAGTTCAGATATTATGTTGTTAAATCAAATTACTGGTCCGTAATCTGAATAACCTACATTATTGTAATTGTTGACTCTTTGCTATCAAGTCAACACACTCTCTTGAAACTTCTTTTGATCTCAAATTACAATCATGGTTTATTTTTGGTTACCATGCCAAGATTTCCTTTGTTGATACATACGTTTTCTATCAGGTTACGCTAAAACTAAGTTCAATTGCTTGAACTTATCCATCATCACATGTTTGATTTGAGTCGCTATATGATGTATTGGGAGCATCATATTCAAATATTTTTGCAAAGGCTCTTTCATTACAAGTCGTAGTAGATTCGGTTGGTCTACGACTCCACTAAATCGTTTGGCTGATTTCAATACCTCGCGGTGATGTTTTCACAGAATTGAGCTTGCGCTAAGTTGGTTACTCATTTCATACATGGATTTGAATTATTTAATTGCTCTAAATCCGTCTCGTTTATCACGATTAAAGCAGTCTCAACACAGTTGTGTGTTAAGGCAATGGTACATATATTCATTTCATAAGTACAATGTACCTCCTAACGATTCTTTCGTTGTCAATCAAATGCCTTGCGATACTCATTACTTTTCATCTTCGATTGGAAACAGTGGTCCTTTGATGTTCCGTATTAAATTGGAAAATCTATAACATGGTACAAATCAAATCTTCAGATTGTCTCAGTGCACTTTCATTTGGTTTCAAACGCGGTGAACTTGTTCAATCACCACTATTATTGGATAATGCCATTACGACACCTTGTGGTGTCATCATAAACTTGTAGCTTGTGCTAATCATGGTTAACCGTTTCACACAAAACGACTTATACCTTTGTTTGACTTGTCACTTAAACATTTCTGATGCAACTGCAAATTTAGACAATGACACACCAGATTCGCTTGTACTTCATTCGGTGTATTTTCGCAACTCGAGAATGTCAACACATAAATCCTTATCATTTACTTATTCGCCAGTTGGCAGGTCATTTTCATCTCCAAGTTGTTGATTTTGAGTTCGTATAGCGGATGCTATGGTTTGTGAAAATTTGCATACTATGACCAGTCATTTGAAAGCTCTATTGAATAAGACTCCTCTTTTGTGGAACACCGCAAGCTGGATTACACTAGGATATACGCCAAATGCGTACTGTACCTTTGACATTAAATGCTATAAGCACATACCTTTTAACTATTGGAATTGTGACGTTATATATATACCCTAGACTCACTTGATGTGAATAAGGTTTGAATTGGTTCGGTGATTATCTACTTCAGTATTATTCGTATACATAATCGTGAGACGTAAGCATAAGAAGTTAAGGTAGTACAAATTTCGAGGACGAAATTTTCTTAACGAGGGTAGAATGTGACAACCCTCAAAATTTCAGGTACTGTACAAATCAATTAATCTTAATTACGTGCTTAATGACTGTGCTTGATTACAACTGATAATTTAAACTGCTCTATGATTCTATATCATATATACATGCATCATATTTTATACAGTCACTCCATTCATTACACACCTACATTAGTGACATACTTGATGCACTCAGCACAATTGACACACTGAACGGTTGATTCAGAAATAATGCTGACAATACCAGCACATAGACAAACAATATTATTATGGCCAGTATGAGCCAGGGATAGAATACTACACTGGTTTGTAGTGTAGGGAAGTGAGGACCACAAGACTGCGTCATTAGGTGATAGTTATAGTGCCGGGAAGTGCCTAAAACACGCTTTAAATACAGAATTCTACCTTCTTTTATTTAATTCAGTATTTTATTATACCAGTAGAATACACAAATATAACAGAGTGGTCCTGTATACTTTCCTAAGTGCAAGGAACGATTTCGTTACAGAAAGATGCATAAAAGACGCTATACGGTACAATTAAACGCTTTAACGGAACGATACGTAACCGAACAACCAGACATTTTCCGGGACACTAAAAATATTTTTCAGAAATATTATCTTACCTTACTTAATTATTTATGGTCACAATAAATCCCTACGCACTTTAGAAACATGTCATACACCCACTATACTTGGAAATACCCTAAACCTTCTAGATAATTACCTACTAATTAACAAATTTTACAAATTACCCCCCCCCCCCCAACCGAATTTCAGCCCTCATCATTACCAAATATTTCCTTGGATTTGCCAATATCACATTTGATCTTGTATGGACAAGTGGCTTGCATGCATTCCACCACATCTCCTCAAATCTCTACATAATCCCACAAGATCACTCAACCTCTTACAACACTCAACCTCACTCTCTCTCTCCCTCACCCAACCATCCCCAACCCTCTCTCTCCTCCATCTTCATCTTCTTCATAACTTCAAACTTTGTTCATCACCTTCAAGTCCCTTCTAGCAACCTTCAAGTGGTGTGAAGATACTAAGGTGTTCTCAAGTGATTTAAGCTTCCCATCATCTTCACACTAGAATTTCTACCCTAGCTTTGTGCTAGTAGTAAGTCTTACACCCTTGTTCCATCTTGTTCTTGCTATGTTTGTTTGAATGTTCATGTCACCTAAAAGCTTAAACACTAAAATGTGAACTTAAAATTCTGCCTAAAAACCTTAGATAAAAAGTTTGTTTGAAGTTGAAATCTGGTTGGTCTGAGCTTGGTAAATGCATGCACGGTGTTTGAATATTAAATCATGGATGAAACTTGGTTAGGGTCTTTGTATTTGCGTTTTTAGTAACTTCTTTAATAAAAACAGCTTGCTGATTGAGATTTTCCAGCCCCTTCAACAGGCTGTAACTGGTTCGTTTTTAATCGAAAAATTTAAGTTCTGGAGTCTAAATTGTGTAATTTTGAATATCTGAACTAATGGAACTGGAATCGTAATTTTTCGAGGTCATTTACTATTTTTAAAGAATTATTTTTAGACAGCAGCTCAAGCTGAAATATTTCTGCTGAAAAAGTGTGTTGTAATCAGAGTCAAAACTTAAAACCTGAGCAGGATCGGCTCGTGGGATTTTTACTGTAGATTTCCACGGTTGTTCCCGTGACCCTCCAACTGGAATTTCGTCGATCCGACTCACGGTTGATTTTTAGTGAATTTTTCCGTAAAACTGCAATCAGAAAGTATCAAATCTGATTGCAGTCGAGTAAAAGAATTTTTATATAAAATTGGTAATGAACTGATATCCGAAATTTTTACACAGTAAATCGTGGATTATATATGACCTTCTGTAAAAATTTGAGAATTTTTGGAAAAGGATAACTATTTTATTTAAATACTCGAAAACAGTCCTGTTTGTGTAATAAATCTGAAAAGACGTAGTTAGGGTATTGCATGTGGATTTGTCGGGTTGGCTATGTGGGAACACTTTATGAGGTATTTGTAAAAGAAAATGGTATGTTTTTAAGCATGGACGCCTCCATTTACAAAGGAGACTATGGCGAAATTTTCCGAAAATCCGAACACTTAGTAAATATTTTCTGGACAAGTGTTTGCTAGTATATGATAGTCTATGTTTTTCAAGCATAAAACTCGCCATAATTTTTATAACAAAATACAGAGTATCGGGCGTTGGTTTTGTACAGGAATATGGTTAAATATGCATTCTCTAAAATGGGACTTAAAACTGTAATTCCAATACGAATAGACATATGTAAAATATCCCATCCTTGGGAAGGAAATACGAATACACAAGTATGAGAAGTATTATTACTAAAATATTGAAGACACTTTCAAATGTAACTCAAAGGCACTAATCAATACTAAGACAAGGCACGACCCGTTTGTCTAATAGACGTTAGACCATTGTAGGTAGTCATGTTTGCTGAGGAGATTTGGGTTACGAGTACCGAAGACGCAATACTGTGAGTTCATGTCCCCCTTTTCTCTTAACTATTTTCAGTTTTACACCTCGGGGGTGAAATACATGTTACAGACATTTACGGACATTTACAGACATTTACAGACATCTACAGACATTTATTTACATGGTATGGTTAGCTTAAGGAGGGTTTTTATTACGCGAACATGTGAGTGGTGGGCACAACACTTAAGGCCATCAATCCTCGTTGTAGGACCGAGGGACATTAGTGATAGATCTATTTGGGTGTAGCGAGCCCTACTCCTGAGTCCGCTGAGTGGACCATGAGTGACTAAGTGCCCGACGCACAAATCCGCTAGGTTTGAGTCTTCCTGCATCACTTCACACTTACCATTGGCTTTCCAACCCAATGGTGGTCTCTTTTTCCTTAATTGCTACATACCAGGGATTTTATACATACAGACATTTTTACAAAGGTTCATACCTACTCACTTACACATGAACTCGCTCAACGTTATGTTGACTTTTCAAATTACATGTATTTCAGGAAACTAACGGATCTGGCACGGTATGCACGTATTTTCAAGCTGCGTTTGATTAGAGAAGTCATCTAGGGTTTAGAAGGTGTAATCTCTTCTTGGACGGGTTATATACACCTAAACCTGGTTTTGTTTAAAGTCTTTTGCTAAGTCTTTATGAACTCAAATAAATCAAGTTAAGGTTTGTAAATTATTTTGTGATTGTTGAAAATGGAATGTTTCCAAACTTTATTAATGAATGAATATCTCATGTTTTTATCATATAGCATTGTTATGATTGTTGCTATGGTATTAAGAAATCACACCAAATAAACCACGCTTCCGCAAAAGTCAGGGTGTGACATAAGGCCCGAGTCCGTCCAATGTGTAGCATGCTCAAAATCAAACATTAGCTCCTGAAACATATGTGAAAATAAACGTCAGCATAATATTGCCTGTGAGTAACATAGGTTTTGTGATTGAGATTCATGGCTTTGAATGTTAAAAGAAAATGTTTAAACTATTTCAAAAGTGGCCATGAACCTTTAACAAAAGTGTTTCTTTATGAAATCATATGAAAAATCATTTGATTTAATAGAAATGATGTATGGTTAACTTAATAACCAAATATGTCTTTGAAATAAACAAATAAAATGTCATGTCTTGTATAAACCAACAAAAAGTCTTGACTTCTATAAACCAACAAATGTCTTGTATGGTATAAATCACAAATGTCTTGTATGGTAAATAAAAGGTCTTGGTTAAACTATAATGTAATGTGTTGTACAAACAACCAAATGTCTTGTCTTGTCTTCTATAATCAAAATGTCTTTTGTAACAAAATGCCTTTTGTAAAACAATTCCTTTTACCGTATTAAAACAAACATGGATCGTTGGTGAATACATTCAAGCCTTGTTAACTGTCGGATAAACCTCTATAAAGACAAAGGTTTATAAAAAAATGTCACTCGGTTTCTGTCATTCCCTAAGGTCACTTCCAAACAAACCTATGAAGCGGGAATGGGGTTGTTATTCCTATGGTACCATAACATACTACCGGTCGGCATGATCAGTGTTAATGAATGTATCATTGTCGAGTTCAACACACCAATATGTCTAGTACAATGTAAGCATGTCGTGAAATGTTTTGAAACCATGTATAATGTCTTTGAAACCATGTATAATGTCTTTGAAATGATGTACTATGTATACTAGGTAATTAAACCACGTATAATGTCTTGAAAACATGAAAGTAGTGATAGGCACGTATGAATCACCCTAAAACATTTGAAAAACGTAAAAGAGGGGACTATGTACTCACTTGGGATTGCGTATATGTCTTGTCAAATGTTTAAGCTAAGCTCAAAGGTTCAAGAGTTTCCTAATATGTTGGATATTTATGTGTTAGTGTAATAAGAGACTTTAATTGGAGGATTGGATAGAATGAAGTCTATAAAGCAAATGAGAGTCAGGTCTCGTATAATATGGTTTAATAAGCCTTACATTCTAATAAGAAATGATTCCTAAGTGCTTTGATCCGTTACGACTTGTTAAAGTGGTTTATGCCACTTTAACGGGTCATAATCGTAACTAGTAGTTCGGATGGTTAATTAAGTCCTATGATGAGTCTTATATTCCAAAACAATTTTGATTATGTTATAATATCAGTTTAGATGTCAAAATTATGGTCTTACATGTTTAAAACCATTTTATGTGCCAAAAGGGCGTTTTTGGCATTATAAAAGTATATAAAATAGACTCGTCATATAACTAACCAGACTATATGACCACAAGGTATAACCTTAGAGGGTTATTCCCTATATTACTATGCTCATAAAAATGTGCTTGGTCGAATCCTAAGATTAATCAAATGGGTAAGATTCGAAAGTCAAAGAAGTAGCCAAACCGCTCGACTTATGACTAAGAAAATAAGCACTAAACTAGAAATGACGAGTTAGACATGTTGGGACATGTCTAATAATGTTATAAACCTGATTTGGTGTCAAAAATTTAATTTTTGAAACCCGAAAACAGTTTCGTCGTAAAATGCATTTTTGCGCATTTTTAACTTTTAATTCATAAAACTTTGACTCGTCATCTCGCCTACTAAACGTGGTAATCAGAAGGTGCAATCGCAAGGGATTGATACCTTCGTGATTACGATCACGTTGAAAAGTTCAATTGAACTTTGACTTGACCAAAAATGGTAAGAACCGAAAGTTAAACAAAAGTCAATTTGTTTGACTTTTAGCTCAAAATAGCTAAAATGATGAAAGAGACTAGGAGAAAGCACTTACTTGTGTTGAAGAACACTTTAAGAGCTCAGTAGGAGGCTTCCAAAAGCTGGAAACAACCTCCAAGAGAGTGGGTGAAAGAAATGTAAAATGAGCAAGTTGAAATGGATGAAGATCAAGGCTATTTATAGTGCATTTGATCTCATCAAATCAAGACAAGTGTCCCTTGAGGTGTCAAGGACTGATGAGTGTCACCCCAGGTGTCCGAAGGAGAAAAAATGTGGCAAATTCGCGTCTTGGTGGCCAAGGAATGCAGCTGGAAGTTCCAGTTGCAAACTATCTATCTGGGTGTCCCTTACGGACCGTTAAGGCTTAGGTCTTACAGTCCGTAAGACCTTCAAAACCCAAAACTTTTGCCGTTTGGCAGTTTTAGCACCTAGACTTGTATTAACGTGTTTTGTCATTTTTAACCCCTTTTAACCTAATATTTAGGTTATATAAAGGTGTTAAGACTTGTGTAATTTGGATTTTGTACGGAAATGTCATGGATATCATTTTGTTCGATCGTTCAATCACGTATTTCGTAAATAAAATATAAGACTTTATTGAATACGAAAATGATCGGAATTGTACAATGATTGAAAATGTGGAAAAAGTGCAAATGTTGCAACATGCTTTTAGTAAAATGTGTGAACTCGCCTTTGTTTTGATCGACAGATAATTTACTTGTTCTAAAGTTGGTCAACCATGTCTTATTATGTTACCAATAAATATTAGGTTTGTATGCAAGTAATCCACGTATTTTCTACATGTAACTAACAGATAGCGTACAAGTTATGACATCACGTATCACATAAAAAACATGTGGGCCACAAAGGGACGTGTAACACAAGCCCAACTGTGAACCGTAACGTAGGCGGACCACACATACGTGCGCATAGTGTATGGTCCAATATGAGTGTGCGACCCATACTAGGGTGTGCGGCCATGCATTGGTCAGTTGTACGATGTGCATTTGGTGTGTGTGTATAGCAAAATTGTAAGAATTTCAATAGTGTGCGACCATGCATTAATGTTTGTACGTTGTGCACCATGGGCTGTACATTCACTAGTGTGCGGTATCAATTACTCCAAATATCATCCATTCAGGTTTTCATATTCAAATAACAAAACACATATTCAAACATGAATACCAATCATGAATCAATTATTACCATCAACATTTATCCGTACTATGTCACCAACAATCATCAAGTATTCATCATACATGCTCATTCATGACCCGATCCGTACATATCAATATAAGACAATCATTACATCAAAAATCTACATTTCCACATCCTAGCTGATTATTTAAACAATTTATCAATCAGATTTAGGCTCCATCATATTGATAATCATTAATCAATCAATCCGTGATTGTTATAACATATAACATTTGTTGACAACATTGATACCCAAGAACCATTGTTAACATCACACAATTTTATTAGATTTCCATTAAATAAAGATGAACCCTAGATCATTTATTAAGCTTCATAAGCATCATTCAGATTTGCAAGAATAGTTATTATCATGGACATCAAAAACATCTATTAACATACATCATTACTTCATGTTTACTAGCATTTATAGATTATCTCAGTATTTCATAATCATCAATTTGATTCAACTAATAACAAACGATCAAAGAACATTACTACACGAACCTGAAGTTTATGGTGTAAATAAATAAGCTGGAATGAGAGAAAATAAAGCTCCGGAAGAGAGAGAGAGAGAGAGAGAGAGAGAGAGGGGGAGAGAGAGAGAGACCGTCTTTAGTAGCGGAAGGAAGGATGTTGCTGAAAAGGGAAAGATTTCTGAATATGGCTGCCATCACAATGATTGGGAGTGGAATGTTAGGGTTTTTAGGAAGAGAGCTGCTCCGTAAAGAAGGAAAAGATTCATAGGGTTTTTGGCAGCAACTACATATATATATATATATATATATATATATATATATATATATATACACATACATGTGCGGTCTCTAATGGGCTTGATTGAACTTGGGCTGCTGATGTCCAATCCTAGTAGTGTGCGGCCACCATGGTGTGCGAGCAAAAGGTTGTGTGCGGCCAGATTGATTTGCAACCACCAATCACGAATATCATTCATATGTACATGTGTAAAAAAAAAATTTGGCTACGAAAAGTAGCGATTTTGAGGTAAAAAATATTAAAAAAATTTTGTATGTTTTTTAGTTTTTTAGGTTTTTTTGGGGGTTTAGTTTTTAACATTTAGCTTGGGTGGGGGTGGGGGGGGGGGGGTTTAGGGTTTTTTTTTTTTTTGGGGGGGGGGGGGTTAGTATAACAACTCTCCCAAAACCCTTAAACATGTCCTATACCTCTTAAAATACACCTCGTATATGAAAAACAAGCTTAAATTAGCTTTATATTAATAAAAATCAAACAAAACAAAATCCTAAGGCCGCTCGCGGGCCGCAACCATTTTGGTTGTGTGCTTCGCGGGGCGCGACCAAGTATAACCTACACTCGTGACTGGCCAAAGCTAAAACCTAGTTTAGGTCCCTCGCTGGCCGCGACGGAGATAGAAGAATGGGTCGCGGGCCGCGAGGCCCTCTGTTTCCAGCCTATAAATGAAGCAGTCGAGCTCAGTTCACAAATCGTTCAAAACTAATTTCTCTCTCAAACTTCTGAATAGTAAAAATAATACTCGGGTATTATACCCACTAAAAAGCGAAGCTCTGCCTCGTTGTAAGTATTATAACCCCCGCTTACGTATTAGTTACTCTGCCCGATTGATCTAGAGCTTCATAATGCATGTCAAGGCTCTGCCTGACTCAGCCGTTGGAGTTATGTCTTGGGGGGAGGGTATAACTAATGTAAATTGGGTTATCTTACTAACGCGTGTGCATTGTTTAATTTTAATAGGTTATAACTAGGAAGTCACCAGGAATTATCTAAAATAGCAATGTGAGTATTCCCCTTTTTGTAAATTGTGTTTACAAAACCTCAATTGTTTTGAATTGTAATTTAACAGTGATTGAGTATTTGTGATTCTACAATTACTGTCGGTATGTTGGGGTTTTGTATACATTACTTGTTACTACACTGTGAGTAGTAGCATGACAACAAGTCAGGATTGACAGTACCGTAGGTGGTAATTTGATAGATGTAAACAAATGTAATTGCGGATGCCCTCAATGTTGTAAAATGATAAAACTTGTTTTGATTAAACTGAGATTCACTCACCAGTATTTCTTGCTGATAAATCTTTTTAAAACGTGTTTCAGGTAACAAAATGTGAAAGCCAAATAGAAGCCAGCTGGAGAGCACTGAAGGCTTGGAAAAGTGGCTATAAAAGTTACCTAAACAAGAAATAAGTTTTATTTAAATAAAATAGGGTTTATCCCTTTAAACATATTGTAATGGAAACTTGGGTTTTTCCCATGTATTTATTATTTATAAAAGCGTGGTGTTTTACTCTCATAAACTATTTCCTAACTACGGTCCTGATGTATTTTGCGCTGCCAAAATTACTAAACACCGATACCACTGATATCTGCGCTCGCGGCCGCCCACTCCCGGGGTAGGGGTCGGGGGTTGCGATAGAGAAAGTGGTATGAGAGCCACAACCACTAATTTAAGCCACTGAAGTGTTCTGCTGACACCAAAATTTTATCATTTATGTTAGGAAATAATCTATGTGATTATGTGTATATCTGTATACTATTGTTTTGTGTTATTTGACAATCTGTTAGATTACAGTATGAGTGATCAAGGCACGTCTGATGCCTATCGTCACCTAGCTAGTTCTCCTAAAAGTGAAGGAACTTCCTCACAGCCCACTCCTTCGGGGTATAGCTAATACAGAAGAGGGAATATTCATTTTTAAGGCGCAATCCGAAGAACCATTCCCTACAAAAAAGAGAATATGGTTCAGTCGGGGAGCACATGAGCGAGGGAAACGAATGAGAAAATTGCAACAACAAAGGGCATTAGCAGCAACCAATAGAGAACAGACCCAAGATATAGTGAATAGGCAGTTGGCAAACTTTCATATATTAGCCACCACTACAGCCGATCCAAACCTAGACTAGCTAATTGCACCACAACCACTGCCACTATTCCCAACCCAACCAATGGAAATAGAACTTAACCAAGGAGATCAAATTCCCATACCAGCATTTGACCCTAATGAGATACCTAGAATCCCAGCGCCTAACCCACTAATGTATGATCCATGGGAAGATGACCATAGGGATTACAAGGAACTCTATCCACTGGGAGAACCGATGCCAAACCCCATAGCCCAGTATACCACCCTAAATCCTCTAGATCCATATTGGAATGCGGATCAGTATGTCCAGGAGATACTCGACAACCCATACCCATATGGAGAACCTATGCCCTAGTACCCAGACCCAATACCCGCACCACTTCCAACCATGAGTGAAGCAAATGTGCAGGAACTCCGCACATTTGGTGAGGAGTTAGCTGTGGAAGGAGAGAGAATCAAACAAATAGGAGAGAAGCTCGTGTGGAAATACGATGAGCGGGAAATGCAATTCTGGAACCACCCCAAGTAATAATAATAATAATAATAATAATAATAATAATAATAATAATAATAATAAAAATAATAATAATAATAATAATAGAATATATATATATATATATATGTGTGTGTGTGTGTGTGTAGTTGAAAAAAAATCAATCAACTAAAATAGATAACCTAATACCTATTGATGCATAACTAGTAGTGTGTTTCAAATTCCGTTGTAGACTGTAACAGATACATATATAAAAAGAGTACATGTCGCAATGCTCGACGATTTTGATCAAATTGATTGTGTGACTGTTTACATTAAATCTAATTCTATGATATTAATACCTGGTAAATGTTTGTAATTCAGATGGACAATGAAGTAAATCAAGAAAACAGAATAACGATAATAATGGGAACCAAATAGATAACAGTGCCATCCAACACATAGTAGCACAAGGGATTATAGACGCTATGCCATATATTATCAAGACTGTTAAAGAAGCAGAAAATAATAAAATTGATAATGGAACTAAACGACCACCTACTGAACCTAGTCACAACGTGAATAATGGACCGCTACTTCAATTGCCTATTCCAAAAAGAAGAAGAACCATGTTATATGGTTGTTCTTACAAAGAATTCTGGTCTTGCAAACCAATATAATTCTCTGGCAATGAAGGAGCCATTGCAGCTCTACGTTGGATAGAAAAGACAGAAGCAGTCTTAAAAAAAGCAAATGTGCAGAGGAAGATAAAATTATGTTTGCTTCTAATTTATTTAAGAATGTAGCTTTAGAATGATGGGATACTATTCTCCACTCTAGGGGAAGTGACAGAGTCTATAATATGGAATGGACTGACTTTAAGGAAATGGTTGAAAGAAAATTCTGTCCTCCCAATGAAAAAGAAGAAATTGCTAATAAGTTCTTAAACCTTAGAATGACTGGAATTGACTGTAAGGGTTACACTACCGTATTCTTCGAATATGCTAGAATAGTGCCAACCCTAGCCTCACCAGAACTAGTGTTAATCTCCTGTTACATCGGAGGATTAATTAGTGAAATCAGACATGTAGTCAAGGCAGGTAGAGCACAAACCATAGAAAAAGCTGTAGAACTAGCAAATACCTTGACTGATGAACTGGTACGTACACAAGATGAAAACAAGAGAAAGAACCTAGCCCTAAAACTTACTCAGGAATTTCGTTATGGTAATTCCAACCGTGGGAAAGGTACAGGTTCTACTTCTGCAACTTACTGTAAGTACTGCAAGAAGAAGCATTCAGGAAGATGCTCCATATACTACAACTTCTGCAAAATATCTGGACACAAGGAAGAAAACTGCAGGAAGAAACCCAGCAATAAGCTATGCTTCAACTGTGAAGAGACGAGACATATCAAACCGAACTGTCCGAAACTAGCTCCAGCAATAATCAGCAAAACTACCAAGAATGCTAGAGCATTTGTTCTGATAGCCGAAGAAGCCAAGATGATTCCGGATGTGATTGCCGGTACATTTTTAGTTAATGATATTTTTGCTAAAGTATTATTCGACTCTGGTGCGAACCAAAGTTTTATTAATACTTCATTCTGCAAACTTCTCAATCAACCATTAACTAAACTTCAACAAGAATGTCTGGTAGAAACAATAAATGGAGAATCCATTAAGATCACTGAAATCTTGCAGGGAGCAAGAATAGAAATTTTAAAACACAAATTTATTGCTAACCTTTATCTAATGAATCTGGTTGGATTTGATATCGTATTAGGAATGGATTGGTTAGTAGCCAATAAAGCCAGTATTCTCTGTGATCAAAAGTCAATACAAGTAAATTCACCAAAGGGTGAAAAGATCACAATTAAAGAAGATAAGCCAACTAGGTCCACAAAATTCATCTCTGTGATGAAAACAGCAAGCTATACAAGGAAAGGATCACTAGTGTATATGATTCCCTAATCATTGACACTAAAGGAAAAGAATGAAATATATTCCCGTAGTATCGCAATTCTCAGATGTTTTCCCAGAAGAGCTACCTGGATTACCGCCAAATAGAGAGGTTGAATTCAGAATTCATCTACTACCAGGGACAACACCGATTGCCAAGGCACCTTACCGTTTGGCACCAGCGAAGATGCAAGAACTGAAGAAACAATTGGACGAACTTCTGGAGAAAGGTTTCATACAGCCTAGTTCATCGCCATGGGGAGCACCAATCTTGTTTGTCAAGAAGAAGGACGGATCAATGAGTATGTGCATTGATTACCAAGAATTGAACAAGGTCACGACTAAAAATTGGTACCCACTACCGAGAATCGATGATTTGTTTGATCAACTTCAAGGAGCTCGATTCTTTTCTAAGATCGATTTACGCTCAGGATATCATCAACCGAAGGTACAGGAAGAGGATATTCCTAAAACTGCTTTTAGGACAAGGCATGGTCATTATGAATTTACAGTCATTCCATTTGGTTTAACCAAAGCCCCAGCCTCATTTATAGACATGATGAACAGAATATGTAAACCATAT
The DNA here is from genome assembly GCA_030545235.1 of Helianthus tuberosus. NCBI lineage: Eukaryota > Viridiplantae > Streptophyta > Magnoliopsida > Asterales > Asteraceae > Helianthus > Helianthus tuberosus. The sequence continues at coordinate 19,341 of JARYGA010057057.1, forward strand.
CTGGATAAATTCCTAATTCTTTTATAGATGATATTCTAATTTACTCTAAGAGTAAAGAGGAACATGCAGCGCATCTGCATGCATTCCTTACATTACTGAGAAAAGAAAAGCTTTATGCTAAATTCTCAAAATGTGATTTTGTTTACAAGAAGTACAATTTCTTGGACATCTAGTTAATCATGAAGGAATTCATGTGGATCCCACAAAAATCAAGGCGATTACTAAATGGAAAGTCCCTGAATCACCAACGGAGGTGAGAAGTTTTCTTGGACTTGCAGGTTATTATAGACGGTTTATCCAAGATTTTTCTAAAATAACCATTCCACTAACAAAGCTGACCTGCAAATCAGTTAAGTTTGAATGGGGACCAAAACAAGAAGAAGCTTTTAGAATTCTTAAGCAAAGATTAACCAACGCACCCATACTTGCATTACCAGAAGGAACTGAAGACTTTATAGTCTATTGTGATGCTTCTAAGTTAGGTTATGGATGTGTGTTAATGCAACGTCAAAAGATTATAGCCTATGCCTCTAGACAACTTAAGAATCATGAAGAAAATTATACAACCCATGATCTGGAGTTAGGAGCCACAATTTTTGCCCTTAAAATTTGGAGACACTATCTTTACGGTAGCAAGTTTACTATTTTCACCGATCATAAGAGTTTAAGACATGTTTTCGGGCAAAAGGAGTTAAATATGAGACAGAGACGATGGATGGAAATCCTTAGTGATTATGATTGTAATATCTAGTATCATGCAGGGAAGCCTAATGTAGTAGCTGATGTTTTAAGTCGAAAGTATCATGAAAAGCCAAAAAGAGTACGTTCTCTCAAATTAAATCTGCGGATTGATTTAAATGAACAAATTAGAAAAATACAGGAAACAGTAATCAAGGACGATATTGAAAAATTGAAAGGAAAGATTAAGGAATTAGAACAAGGAACAGATGCAATTTGGAGATTCCATAAGAAAAGGATCTGGATACCCAAACAAGGAAACCTACGCCACCGAATTTTAGAAGAAGCCCATAAGTCTAAGTATATGATACATCCCGGAAGTAATAAGATGTATCAAGACTTAAGAAACAATATCTGGTGGATAGGAATGAAAAAGGATATAGCAAATTATGCTGCTAAATGTCTAACCTGTTCACAGGTTAAAAGTGAATATCAGAAGCCCTCAGGTGTATTACAGCAACTAGAAATGCCCATATGGAAATGGGAATTGGTAACAATTGATTTTGTTACTAAACTACCCAAGACAAGAAAAGGATATGATACAATATGGGTGATTGTAGATAGATTAACCAAGTCTGCTCATTTCTTACCAATGAAGGAAACTTTCAGTATGGAACAATTAGCCAAGTTATATCTAAATGAAATAGTCTCATTACATGGAATTCCTTTATCTATTGTTTATGATAGAGATAGTCGTTTTACTTCTCATTTTTCAACTAGTTTCCAAAAAGCAATGGGAACCAAGTTAAATCTAAGCACTGCTTATCATCCTCAATCGGACGGATAAAGCGAAAGGACAATTCAGAAAACGGAAGATATGCTTAGAGCTTGTGTAATTGATTTCGGAGGAAATTGGGACGATCATTTACCATTAATAGAAATTTCTTACAATAACATCTATCATACCAGTATCAATGCTGCACCATTTGAAGCGCTTTATGGACGAAATTACCGAACTCCAGTTTGTTGGGCCGAAATTGGAGAAAAGTAACTGTCCGGACCAGAAATAGTACAGGAAACAACAGACAAAATTATTCAAGTCAAGGAAAGACTAAAAGTAGCACACAATCGTCAAAAGAGTTATGCTGATAACAGGCAAAAACCGTTGGAATTTCAAGTAGGAGATAAGGTATTATTAAAAGTTTCTCCATGGAAAGGAGTGGTCAGATTTATTAAGAGAGGAAAGCTAAGCCCCAGGTATGTTGGACCTTTTGAGATTCTTAGAAGAATAGGACCAGTAGCTTACCAGCTACAACTGCCAGAGGAAATGGCAGGGATACATGATGTATTTCATGTATGTAATCTCAAGAAGTGCTTAGCAGATGAATCATTAGTGGCACCTCTTAAGGACATAGAGGTTAATGAGAAGCTTAAATTTGTAGAGTGACTCTACAGATCGAAGATAGAAAGATCAAGAATCTTAAACACAAGAGATTAGTTCTAGTCAAAGTAAAATGGGATTCCAAGAAAGGACCAGAGTAAACTTCGGAGCTTGAGTCAGAGATGCAGAGGAAATATCCACACCTGTTCCAGTAGAGCTCGATGACGGGATCTAAAACAAGGTGGGGAGGATATAACAACTTTCCCAAAACCCTTAAACATGTCCTATACGTCTTAAAATACACCCTGTATACGAAAAACGAGCTTAAATTACCTTTATATTAATAAAAAGCAAACAAAACAAAATCCTAAGGCCGCTCGCGGACTGTGACCATTTTGGTTGTGTGCTTCGCGGGGCGCGACCAAAGGTTTGTTGAGAAAAAGGTGTTTGTCAAAAGCTCGAGTTCTCATTCCGAGCAAGAGTCTGAAATTTTTTCAAAATCAAATGAAGAGTTCTTTAAAGAGAAGGCCTCACAGCCTCAGACTGAAGGTACAAGTCGAGTAGTTGATACTCGTACATGCTTTAAATGCAACAAAGTTGGACACATTGCACGAAAGTGCACCAACTTAAAGCCTAAGTCTGAAGTTGTTGAGAGTCTAAAAAGGAAAGTTGATACAAAAGGAAAAGCTCCACTGGTTGTTGAGAAGAAAACTTTGAAAAATAAAAATATCAAAATCAAAACAGAACCTGTTAAGAATGTGGTAACTAAAATTGACAAATTTTACAAAAAGGTTGCTACATCTCAACAAGCATGGAAGCCAAAATCAGTTGAAAAGAAATCAAGTTCTCCAAAACCAAAGGTTTCTGAGAAGGAAAAACAATCGTCTTCTACCACTCCGGTAAAGATGAATGTTCCTTTGGATTACTACGAGAAACTTGAAAAACAAGAGTCTATCACTTCTGAGAAGAAAGATGTTTCAAAGAAAGACCAATCATCTGGTCAACCTTCTAAAAAAGATTTCTTTTTATACAAAAAGGTTGAGATTGGGTCTGAAGAAAGCTTGAAGATGAATGACAAAAATTTTCCGCCACTTTACATTGCAAAAACTCACATTAATGTCGAGTTACCTGAGTCAAATGAGGCTTGGGTAGCATCAAAATCTCACTAAATAATTGTAATATGTGCAGGAGCTTCCAAGATCCGTTTCACGTTGGATTATGGATAGTGGAGCTTCTCGACACATGACGGGAGAGAAAACCCTATTGTATGATGTTAGAGGATTTAATGGAGGTTATGTGGGGTTTGCAAGCAATCAGGGTGGTCGAATAATTGGTGAAGGAACTTTATCCAATGGCATTGTAACGTTTGAAAGAGTGAACTACATCGCCGAGCTTGAAAACAATCTTCTAAGCATATCTCAAATCTGTGATCATATGTATACGACGCACTTTACAGACAAAGAATGTTTGATCTTGAAACCAGGATTTGTTGTTCCCGAAGAGTGGATAATCATGAGAGCACCCAGAGTCAATGATCTGTACGTGTTGGACATGAGTGTTGCTACTACTACCACGGGTCAGGCTCATTGTTTTATGTCACGAGCAACAGAAAAAGAGTCACGTTTATGGCATCGAAAGATGGGCCAAATTCACTTACGAAAAATGAATCACCTGGTGTATAATGATTTAGTAACTGGTGTTCATGTGAAAGGTTTTCATCTGGAAGGGGAGTGCATTAGTTGCATCAAAGGCAAGCAAAAGAAGAAATCACACCCTCAAAAAAAAGTCAATTACAGTTTCCAGACCGTTAAAGAGACTTCATATGGATCTTTTTGGTCCAGTGAACGTCAAAAGCATAACTGGTGATTATTACTGTCTTGTAGTAACTGATGACTATTCCAGATTTTCATGGGTATCATTCTTGAAGTCAAAAGATGAGACGTTTGAAAGTTTGATGGCGTTGTTCAGAAAAATCGAAAACTTGTACCAAACATGAATCAGAAGAATCAGGAGTGACAACGGTACTGAGTTTAAGAACAACAAGATGGAAGAGTATTGTGATGAGAGAGGTATATTGCAAGAATTTAGTGCTCCTTATACTCCGCAACAGAATGGGGTAGCTGAACGAAAGAACAGGACGCTAATTGAAACGACCAGGACGATGCTTGCTGATTTGAAATTACCAGTAAATTTTTGGGCAGAAGCAGTGTCAGCCGCTTGCTATACACTCAACCGGGTTCTCACATTGAAGAAATTCAACAAGACGTGTTTTGAGTTGATCAATAACCGCAAACCGAATCTGAAGTATTTAGAACCGTTTGGGTCTCCCTGCACAGTTCTAGAGTCTTTTGGAAAGTTTGGTGCAAAGAGCATTGAAGGAATTTTTGTGGGTTACTCAAGTCCATTAAAGAGAGTCTTTGTTCCAAGCTTAAAGCGGATCATCGAAGCACACAATGTTGAATGTCAAGGTTACACAATGCCACCGCAGAACCCAGGCGACTCATGGCGCTTTAACTACGATACTCTGTGGGATTCGTTTGACATGGAAGAAGAAGAATCAGATTTCTTTGATGAGTTGGATATTCTAAGAGAATATGAGTCATCACAAGAAAGATTTCCAGCTGAGTAAACTAGAAGTCGACGGCAAACTTCAAATGACAATGAAGCCGGTCCAAGTAATACTGGAGAACATGATGATGTTCAACAATCTTCAGAACAAGAACAAGCTCCTGAAAATCAGACGGCAGTCAATGAGAATCTGATAATAGACCAATATTTGATCGTGGAGATTCAGATTCTGAGGGGGAGCAAATCCAGATTTCAAGTCAAACAATTCCAGTCAGTGAACAAGGTGCAAATCAGAATGTCACGAATTTGGAAGGTGAGGTAGATGTTCCAGGTGAGGTGATGCCGAGAACTCTTTCATATCATCCAGAGGAGTTGATAATTGGAGAATTACAATCAGGCGTTCGCACTAGACGACAAATTGACCAAGGCCTTACTTGTTTTTATTCTACAGTTGCTCCTTTACAAATTGAGTTTTCACTTAGTTGTTTTATTTCGCAGATTGAACTGCGAACATACAAAGAGGCGCTAACTGAAGATTCTTGGGTCAATGCTATGCAAGAAGAGCTGAGTCAGTTTGAGAAGTTAGGAGTGTGGAAATTGGTAGACTTTCCTGATGGTCACAGGAAGATAAACACCAAGTGGGTGTTCAAGTGCAAGAGAGATGATAGAGGAGTTATTATTCGAAACAAAGCTCGTCTCGTAGTCCAGGGTTTCAGTCAGCAGGAGGGGATAGATTTCACTGAAGGATATGCTCCAGTTGCTAGACTTGAAGCGATCAGAATCTTCCTAGCATTTGCATCTTGGAAAGGTTTTAAAGTTTATCAGCTAGATGTTAAATCGGCTTTTCTCTATGGGAAGGTAAAAGAGGAGGTATATGTCGGACAGCCACCGGGCTTCACCAATCCAATCCATAAAGACAAGGTCTATTTACTAGATAAGGCGCTGTATGGTTTACACCAGGCCCCGATAGCTTGGTACGAGACATTGTCTCAACATCTACTAGCCAACAGCTTCATCCGTGGAAAAGTGGATGCCACTCTCTTCACCAAAGAGGTCGACAGTCATCTTCTGATAGTTCAAATATACGTGGACGACATCATATTTGGGTCTACAAATGAAAATCTGTGCAAAGATTTTGAAAGAGTTATGAAGCAGAAATTTGAAATGTCATCGATGGGTGAGATGAAATTCTTTTTGGGACTTCAGGTTGATCAACTACCCGAGGGAATATTCATACATCAAACGTAGTATGTTCATGATATCTTGGAGAAATTTGGGATGTCAGGATCTACTCCAGCTTCCACCCCGTTAGCGACGAACCATGGGATAAACCATGATCTCACCGGAGAGAAGGTAGATGAAACGATGTATCGTTCCATGATCAGATCGCTAATGTACTTGACAGCTTCAAAACCCGATATTATGTATCCAACCTGCCTCGCAGCACGGTTTCAGTCAAATCCTAGAGCTTCGCATATGGTGATTGTGAAACGGATATTACGCTACCTGAAAGAACTCCATTGTTGGGGTTGTGGTATCCAAGAGAAGGCGATTTTACGCTCGAAGGGTATTCTGATTCTGATTTCGGATGCTGCAAAGTTAACGCTAAATCAACAACAGCGGGGTGCTAGTTTTTCGTACCACGATTGGTCACCTGGCAATGCAAGAAGCAGTCCTTTGTAGCTTTGTCCACCTGTGAAGCCGAGTATGTATCTGCTAGCAGTTGCTGCTCTCAGATCTTGTGGATCCAGCAACAGATGCGCGACTACGGTTTGCAATTTCTTAACACCCCTATCTTTGTTGATAATGAGGCAGCGATTAACATCACTAAAAATCCTGTTCATCACGCTAAAACAAAACACATTGAAATTCGTCATCACTTCATCCGAGATTGTTTCGAGAAGAAGTTGATACTAATTGAGAAAATCCACACTGACGAACAAAAAGCTGATTTACATACCAAAGCGTTTGATAAAACTCGTTTTCAATATCTTTTAAAATTGAACGGTATGAAGCTTATATCGGTGTT
>JARYGA010057058.1:0-43377 GCA_030545235.1 Helianthus tuberosus
AAGTGAATTCATGCACATGACACTCATGGTTTCTAGATTTGAAAACAATATCTGCTAAACTATGAGGTTATTTCTTATTTTCTAAATTGATTTCAATTGTTGATGTATAATCTGTGATGTTCTCATTAAATACTAAAGTATGAACCTCAGATTAACAAAACCTATGTTCATAAAAACATTGATGTTTTGCTAATATAAAAAGAGGGAAATTAGAACTTTAGTAATTCGATCTTATGTGTTGAAAAACAGGTTGAGATCCTCAAAAGGAACAATTCAACTTTGTTAGAAATACATTAAGAAGATCAGGGGTCAACATAGTCCGTATCATGTGTAGTATGAGATTGGTTGAAAAATTTGTGCAAACATGACCATGTCTCTCAAAAACATTACTACAAAATGATTTTGGACAAAATTTCATAAAACTCTGAAGTGTGTTTATCTCCAAACTTTTGAAATTCAGAAGAAAAGAGTATAAACTTAAAACACTTTAGAGTCTAAACTTGGGGTAAAAATGGTCATTAAGCAACTGTTTGTGCTCATTGGTTCAAGAAAGTTCAGGTGACATTCGTGTTCCCAGTGATTGAACTTACAAAAGGACTAGACAAATTTTCAAAATCTTCACATAGTAACTAGATCTACAACAGGATCTTAAAAACTCATGTGTCCATGTGTCCTCATGTTTGCAAATCAACTGTAATAGAAAATGGTACCAAACAGTGGTCAAAATGTTTCTATCACTACAGTCAAACCACTGACCATTCTCATAAAACTTGAGAATGATATGTTTTCTATTTTAATAGTACCATATCCTTTTTGATGCTGTTCTCAGAAAATTCCTTAATTTTTTTTTTCAAAAGGATTTTCTTGAATAACCAGGATATATTGTTCATTTTTTTTAATAATATATCTGAAACTTTTGCTTGTTTTTGTTGGCTGTAGTTTTAGTTCCTGTCAGGATATAGTACCTTATTTTTGTTGGTATTATTGTCCTCATAAATGGGTCAAAAGGAAATGGTACATATGTCAAGATCATGTCATACTCTGGTTTGTTCCTAAATATTTATCAAAGGTTGATTGCTAACTGTGCTTGAATTACTAGGGTACTCATATTTTAATTGAATATTAAACGGAAATGAGTTGCCTTAGCAAAAATTTTCATCATCTGGGGTACTAAACCACTGTCATTCAAAATTGACATTTGGCAAAACCTTGAATGAAAATTCTCAAAACTGTTGATCTGTACCATTTACCCTAACCACTGTTTTGTTCCCACGTCTGATCTCTAAACACTGTCCACTGCTGAAAGTTAACCACTGATCTCTCATTTTCTTGACAAGCACTGATATTCAAAATCAGTGTCGTATCCACTGATATGCTATCCACTGATTGTAAAAATCATCCACTGTCCACAATTTTTACCGTTGTAACCACTGATGCTTGATACGTCAGTGGCCCTTAAAACAACTGTTCTCCATCCTTCATCCATTTCATCAGTGTTTGACACGTGGTCAGTTTTTAGCCCTCAGATCATAATCGCTGCCACATCAGCGATCATTTTTTTCCTAAATAAAACCCTGCCCTAAACCCCCAAACAGGGTTTTACACTGACGAATTGAATTCCAAAATTCTCTTCTCATAGCACTTTCCAACCCTTCTTCTCAAAATCCTCAAAACCATTCTTCGTTCTTCTCTGCAAACATGACAAAATCAAAGTCAAAATCAAAATCTAAACCAAAATCTCCGCCACCTTCAAAAGAGGTCGCTCAAACGGCCGAAGAACCCATCGAAATACCATACAAACAATCTCACAACTATTTGGGTTTACTCACAAAACTCAAAGACAACCACACTTTCGACTCCATCATTGATACAATATCTGCAAACCCAGAGAGAGTTTTGGAAAAAGGCGACGCTTGAAAAACAAGACGATAAAGTCATAGCCATTAACTCCTAGATACAGGGAAAAGCATTTCAAATCACCCCACAATCAATCTCAGAGGTCTTCAAACTCGATGATCTGAAAGGTAAAATTTCCTTTGACAAAAACGAGTTAAAAGCTGATTTTCTGAAAAGGGGATATGCAGAACAATCAAAGGTAGATACCTTACAAAAAGGTTATTTCCCGTCTGCACCCAGATTTTTATTTCACACACTCTTGATGTGTGTTTCAAATAAAACAACATCTTTTAATGAAATACCATTGAAGATTCAATGCCTGGGCTATGCTATTTTAAACAATAAAGATTACAACTACTCCCAGGAGATCTTCAATAACATGGTAAAGAATGTTGATAGGAAATCATTTCTTCTTTTTCCAAGATTTCTAAGCTATTACTTTAAACAAAAATTTGAAAAAGAGGATGAAAATTTGCCCAAACAAGGTGTCCATTTTCAAATAAAAAGTCTAACAATTGAAACATTTTCAAGAATGATGGCACCAATAAAGTTAAAAGCAAAGGTGCCTGAGCAGACTTTAGAAACTGCCACTGATCCTCAGGCAACTTCTGCTGAGCCCACTGCTCCAGGTGATCAAAGCAGCACAACCACTGCTTTGAAACCCACACCTGACATCACCAAAAAGACCAAAAGAAAAACATCCAGAAAACCCACCAAACCCAAAACAAAAGCAACTCTGGAAGATGAGATCCCAGAGCAACTGCATGTGACAACACAAAAGTCACCACAAACCACTGCTGCTACTTCCTCACAGCAGTTGGAAGAAAGATCTCAACCCATGCCTAAAACTCCTCCTGCATCCTCACAAAAGGATCAGGTTGTAATCACAGGGACACCAAATTATGAAGCTCTAGATCCACTTGGCTCTATCTTCCACAGTCCTGATCCCAAGGACATGTCTTTTTCAACACCTATACCCTCACCAATCATAATGCCACAATCCATGTTACCCTTGTTGCATGCAGCTGCTATAGCTCAGAAACAAACCAGTTCCTCTCTATCACCTGTCACTGAGAGTATACCCCCACAAGTGACTGGGTCTGATGCTACTACTCCTGCTATCCCAGCAACAATTGAGGAGGTTACACCCCCTGAGTTACAAGTAACTCTCGGTGGTAGTTCAAGTGGAGCAGCAACTACAACTGGTGGATCAACAGATCTTCAGTTGGACAGTTGTTTCATAAGTAAGACTCCCTTGAAGGCAATTTCTTCCATGGCAACTTCGGTAACCACCAGTGAGTTGGATCTAACCACTGGTACCATCAAAGGTTTATCGAGTACTGAAGAAAGAAGTCCCCAGTACCAAGAACAAGGGGCATCAATGGGTGATTTTTGGGACTCTGTTCCTAAGTCACACATTGATATAACCACTGCTGGTGGGGATTCAGATGATCCTACTAAAGTAGGTGATGATTCAAAATATCAGGAATTGACGAACAGAGTTGAAAAACTTGAAGAATCAGTTGCTGAAATAAAGAATATGGTGCAAGAGATTTTAAAAGCTCAAAAAGCACAAGCCACTGCTGTTCCTACTCAAGCACCTGCACAACATGCATTTGCTGCAAATGAGCTTTGGAATATTTTCCAACCCATACTTGAAAAACAGCAACATATGGCTGATAAAAAGCATGCTATTCAAGTACAAATGCTGACCAACATGGTGGAATCAAGGTTTAAAGACACTCAAGCAGATATCAAGGCTATAAAGGATAACATTCAAAGCGCCTCTGGCAAAGTTCCTTCTTCCATATCATTTCTTGTTAACCCCCCTTCAGATAATGCCAAAAAGGGGGAGAATATCAAGCTGTTGGAAAAAAATGAAGAAAATAGGAATAGAACATGGCCTTTGTATTGAGCCTGAAAAAGAAAAAGAAAAACAGGTCTCAAAACCTGTTAGTCAAACAGCTGATACACCAGTAGTTACAAAAACTGCTGTCAGTAGCCAAACAGCTGCCATGTCATCAACACACACATCTTCAACACACATCACTACAACTACTGCTCCACCATCATCTTCTACAATCATGTCATCACCACTGCCTCCTGCCATAAAGCAGAAGACATCAGATGTTACAACATCTGCTGTAATGACAACAGTGATTGAAACACCAGTTGTTTCAACCACTGTCAGTCAATCACAATCACTAACCACTACTATCCAATCTCAAACCACTGATCCACCCAAAACATCATCAGCCTTTCCTACATTAAAAAGGAGAAGGGTTTTCATTCCTGATGATGGGTCACCACCACCGTCATCCCCTGCTCAAAAGCAGAAGACATCTGCTGACATATCAGCAGGTGTAATGACAACCGCAGTTGAAACACCAGTTGTTTCAACAGTTATTAGTCAATCATCCACCACTGCTCTCACCTTCCCTACATCACAACCAAAGCTCTTCAACAGAAAAAGAAAGCCAATCTCTGCCGATGAGGGTATACATGATCCTAATGTTGCACAACATCCACTGGAACTTGAAGCTATTAAAAATGAGATGAGGCAATTCTATACAGAAGAAGATCCTTCAAAAAGAAGATTCTCCTCACTCATAGGTTACATACCACCAGATGATATGGATGATTACCTCAAAATCAAGGCAAGGCAAGCTAAACTAAGAGCTAAAGTTGAGAGTGAACGTGAACGTTTAAGCGAAGATGGCATTGCTAAAAGACTGGAGTTCTACTTCACAAAAGTAAAGCAGATAGAAGAGTTTGTACAAGACCTAAACAAAGAAAAGGCTGATCAAAAGAAAAAGTTAAGAAAACAATATCTAGCCTACATCATGAAAGAGAAGTTCTATCCTGCTAAAGAACAACAGTTCGAAGAATGGCCAATAGTCGCTCTAAAGCATGAGGCAGAAAGGATTGAGAAAATCAAGAATGATCCTACAAAGAAGAAGAATGCTCCAAACTGGAGAAAATACAAAAAGCTCATTGCTGACCTAACTGCTGAGTATAAAAGAAAGAAAAAGGGAGCTGGTGGATGCAAAAATGGATACTGCTGAAGCCATATCAAAATGGTCAAAACAGCAGACTGATGAAGCCTATGAAAGGCTAAAGAAAAGAAAGATAACTGTTTCAAGCACCTCAAAGAAGCATGAACAAAGAATGAAGCTTGAACAGCAGATAGAAAACCTCAAAACACTGTTCCGGTCTACTTTTGTGACAAACCAAGAAGAAAAAGAACAGTTGACCAGTGAAGAGGTTAAAGAAAAGGAAGCTGAGTACTTCACAGAAGCCATCAAGAAAATGGGTCTAAAAGAAGAGAGCTCAGAAAAGCTTCAAAACCTTTTGAAGGTGTTAACCAAGCCTGCATCACTACATAGTTCAGCAGATATCCCAGACAGTGAGCTTGATCAACAACAAAGACAAGAGCTGATTGACAAAGAGGTTGCAGAAGATATAGCTGCAGCAAATGAAGTCATAGAAGAAGCTTTCAAAAGAATGTCTGAAGTTCAGGATACTGCTTTACAATTTTTCTCAAGGCCAATATCCCAAAGCTCATCACTAAATAAATCTCTCCCGAGAAATCCATTGGGTTCAAAAGTACTAAAGTGGATGTCTGACCAAAAGACCCACTATTGACTATAGTCAGATCCAATGGAGATGTGAAGTACATATCAATGAAAGAAGCACTAGGCCTTAGTGTTCAAGATTTGCAGGATCTCCTTGAACTTACACTGTGCCGGGATGAAGATGATACAAGTTCCAAAGCATTTGAAGAAGAATTTAAAAGAAAAGCAAGGGAACTACTGATGAGTAATAAAGATCCAGAATAATGACAGGTTTTGGCATTATCTGTTCCAGGGGGAGATTGTTGGGATTGAACCCTACCAGAGGAACAGATAATGTAAAGCCAAAACCTGGTCACAACAGTGGATTCACAATAAGCAGACGTTTACTCTAAGCTCTCCCCTTGACAGTGGTTATCTATCTGCTGATACACTTTAAGTACTGCTCTGAAGAACAACTGATGAACCAAACACTGATGAAACAGCTAAAGACTGCTAAATGGCAAACACTGAGCTCTATCTACTGCTGTCTCTTATGTACTGCTAAAGACCCAAGCACTGCTCATTCAAAGACTGATCACCTTTTGATGAAACCACTGATGCTCAGGTAGTCAGTGTTTAGGCTACAACAGTGGAACGTGAACAGTGTTAGAATTGTTTTGTATTGTATTATCAATCAGTTGTTAGACATCAGTAGTTTTGTATAGATCAGTGTTTATAGGTTGTTAGGCTGTTAGATGTCACTATCATGGTGACGACAACTGAGGTACATCAGTGGTTTGGTTTGCCTATAAATATGACAGTACTCTGTACTGTTACATTTGATTCGTTTTGAGAGAGTTCTTCTCCTCAATTCAATCCTTTCATCTTGTGCAACCAACTCTGGAGTATCAGGCTGAGGGGGAGTTTAGTCTGTAATCTTGCATTGTAACCTTTTGCTTTTGATGTAATCTTTCGACTCTATGAAAAGCAATTGTTTATCAAACTATATTCTCCTTTGATTGTGTTTACAAAGTTTGTTATTTATTTTTGCTGCACTTAAAACTGTTCATATCTATTTGATTTGTTCAAATCTCACAAACAAACACAATCATGAAAGCCTCAGATCCTAACAATTGGTATCAGAGCCTGGACAGTCAAATTCGATCTAACAATCAATTTGACATAACAGTTCGGCTCAAAATTCATTGATACTAAGGTTGGTTGTATTTAGTTGAAAAACAGAGTATCGAGTAAATCATGTTCAAAGTGGTTAATCAAAAACTCTGTAAATCAACCAAGATGTCATATGACACACAAATTTCACACAACAAGTGAATTCATGCACATGACACTCATGGTTTCTAGATTTGAAAACAATATCTGCTAAACTATGAGATTATTTCTTATTTTCTATATTGATTTCAATTGTTGATGTATAATCTGTGATGTTCTCATTAAATACTAAAGTATGAACCTCAGATTAACAAAACCTATGTTCATAAAAACATTGATGTTTTGCTAATATAAAAAGAGGGAAATTAGAACTTTAGTAATTCGATCTTATGTGTTGAAAAACAGGTTGAGATCCTCAAAAGGAACAAGTCAACTTTGTTAGAAATACATTAAGAAGATCAGGGGTCAACATAGTCCGTATCATGTGTAGTATGAGATTGGTTGAAAAATTTGTGCAAACATGACCATGTCTCTCAAAAACATTACTACAAAATGATTTTAGACAAAATTTCATAAAACTCTGAAGTGTGTTTATCTCCAAACTTTTGAAATTCAGAAGAAAAGAGTATAAACTTAAAACACTTTAGAGTCTAAACTTGGGGTAAAAATGGTCATTAAGCAACTGTTTGTGCTCATTGGTTCAAGAAAGTTCAGGTGACATTCGTGTTCCCAGTGATTGAACTTACAAAAGGACTAGACAAATTTTCAAAATCTTCACATAGTAACTAGATCTACAACAGGATCTTAAAAACTCATGTGTCCATGTGTCCTCATGTTTGCAAATCAACTGTAATAGAAAATGGTACCAAACAGTGGTCAAAATGTTTCTATCACTACAGTCAAACCACTGACCATTCTCATAAAACTTGAGAATGATATGTTTTCTATTTTAATAGTACCATATCCTTTTTGATGCTGTTCTCAGAAAATTCCTTAATTTTTTTTTTCAAAAGGATTTTCTTGAATAACCAGGATATATTGTTCATTTTTTTTAATAATATATCTGAAACTTTTGCTTGTTTTTGTTGGCTGTAGTTTTAGTTCCTGTCAGGATATAGTACCTTATTTTTGTTGGTATTATTGTCCTCATAAATGGGTCAAAAGGAAATGGTACATATGTCAAGATCATGTCATACTCTGGTTTGTTCCTAAATATTTATCAAAGGTTGATTGCTAACTGTGCTTGAATTACTAGGGTACTCATATTTTAATTGAATATTAAACGGAAATGAGTTGCCTTAGCAAAAATTTTCATCATCTGGGGTACTAAACCACTGTCATTCAAAATTGACATTTGGCAAAACCTTGAATGAAAATTCTCAAAACTGTTGATCTGTACCATTTACCCTAACCACTGTTTTGTTCCCACGTCTGATCTCTAAACACTGTCCACTGCTGAAAGTTAACCACTGATCTCTCATTTTCTTGACAAGCACTGATATTTAAAATCAGTGTCCTATCCACTGATATGCTATCCACTGATAGTAAAAATCATCCACTGTCCACAATTTTTACCGTTGTAACCACTGATGCTTGATACGTCAGTGGCCCTTAAAACAACTGTTCTCCATCCTTCATCCATTTCATCAGTGTTTGACACGTGGTCAGTTTTTAGCCCTCAGATCATAATAACCGCTGCCACATCAGCGATCATTTTTTTCCTAAATAAAACCCTGCCCTAAACCCCCAAACAGGGTTTTACACTGTCGAATTGAATTCCAAAATTCTCTTCTCATAGCAGTTTCCAACCCTTCTTCTCAAAATCCTCAAAATCATTCTTCGTTCTTCTCTGCAAACATGACAAAATCAAAGTCAAAATCAAAATCTAAACCAAAATCTCCGCCACCTTCAAAAGAGGTCGCTCAAACGGCCGAAGAACCCATCGAAATACCATACAAACAATCTCACAACTATTTGGGTTTACTCACAAAACTCAAAGACAACCACACTTTCGACTCCATCATTGATACAATATCTACATCAAAGTATAAAACTTTGTTGACAGTAAATGCTCCCATCTATCTGCAAACCCAGAGAGAGTTTTGGAAAAAGGCGACGCTTGAAAAACAAGACGATAAAATCATAGCCATTAACTCCTCGATACAGGGAAAAGCATTTCAAATCACCCCACAATCAATCTCAGAGGTCTTCAAACTCGACGATCTGAAAGGTAAAATTTCCTTTGACAAAAATGAGTTAAAAGCTGATTTTCTGAAAAGGGGATATGCAGAACAATCAAAGGTAGATACCTTACAAAAAGGTTATTTCCCGTCTGCACCCAGATTTTTATTTCACACACTCTTGATGTGTGTTTCAAATAAAACAACATCTTTTAACGAAATACCATTGAAGATTCAATGCCTGGGCTATGCTATTTTAAACAATAAAGATTACAACTACTCCCAGGAGATCTTCAATGACATGGTAAAGAATGTTGATAGCAAATCATTTCTTCTTTTTCCAAGATTTCTAAGCTATTACTTTAAACAAAAATTTGAAAAAGAGGATGAAAATTTGCCCAAACAAGGTGTCCATTTTCAAATAAAAAGTCTAACAATTGAAACATTTTCAAGAATGATGGCACCAATAAAGTTAAAAGCAAAGGTGCCTGAGCAGACTTTAGAAACTGCCACTGATCCTCAGGCAACTTCTGCTGAGCCCACTGCTCCAGGTGATCAAAGCATCACAACCACTGCTTTGAAACCCACACCTGACATCACCAAAAAGACCAAAAGAAAAACATCCAGAAAACCCACCAAACCCAAAACAAAAGCAACTCTGGAAGATGAGATCCCAGAGCAACTGCATGTGACAACACAAAATTCACCACAAACCACTGCTGCTACTTCCTCACAGCAGTTGGAAGAAAGATCTCAACCCATGCCTAAAACTCCTCCTGCATCCTCACAAAAGGATCAGGTTGTAATCACAGGGACACCAAATTATGAAGCTCTAGATCCACTTGGCTCTATCTTCCACAGTCCTAATCCCAAGGACATGTCTCTTTCAACACCTATACCCTCACCAATCATAATGCCACAATCCATGTTACCCTTGTTGCATGCAGCTGCTATAGCTCAGACACAAACCAGTTCCTCTCTATCACCTGTCACTGAGAGTATACCCCCACAAGTGACTGGGTCTGATGCTACTACTCCTGCTATCCCAGCAACAATTGAGGAGGTTACACCCCCTGAGTTACAAGTAACTCTCGGTGGTAGTTCAAGTGGAGCAGCAACTACAACTGGTGGATCAACAGATCTTCAGTTGGACAGTTGTTTCATAAGTAAGACTCCCTTGAAGGCAATTTCTTCCATGGCAACTTCGGTAACCACCAGTGAGTTGGATCTAACCACTGGTACCATCAAAGGTTTATCGAGTGCTGAAGAAAGAAGTCCCCAGTACCAAGAACAAGGGGCATCAATGGGTGATTTTTGGGACTCTGTTCCTAAGTTACACATTGATATAACCACTGCTGGTGGGGATTCAGATGATCCTACTAAAGTAGGTGATGATTCAAAATATCAGGAATTGACGAACAGAGTTGAAAAACTTGAAGAATTACCAACATCATACCTGGTAAGTTACGAACGATTGAGACAACAAATAAAGCGGTAAGTTTTCTAACCAAAGCTTATGGGAAACAAGGGCACTCACACGAGCACTTAAAAAAAAAAAAACTTTGCTCGGCTCGAGGCCGTGTCCGATGGACACGGGGCCGAGTCCTCGCTGCAGTCGTGATAAATCCCCTTTTTCAAAACAGTTACTTCATTCCACACGCCCCGTTTCCCCGAAAACGCTCTGGTTCCAGGCGATTTTTCACAAAATTTCGACGTCTCCTATCGCTCTAACAACATCAAGGTATGATTCTATCACCTCTAGTAGTTAGATTAGTTACTTGCATATAGTTAAAACTCCAAAAATTTGGGGAAAATCTAGGGTTCTTGAAGTTCATCCGGATCGAACCTCAAATTTTTGTTTAGATCTGTTTGCATTTAGTTAGATTAGTGTTATGGGAAGTAAATACACTTGCATTGTTCATAGATTCGTCCGATTTCGCACAAAAACCCCAAACCCTTGTTCTTGACCCGAAAAAGATAAAATTGAAGGGGTAAACGGGATATTTTGGGAAAAACGGCACTTAGGGTTTCATTTTCGGGGGAAACCGCACCTATTGGACCAAAAATTTTCAAGTTTTCGAAACCGGGTCGAAAAATGAAATTTTTGAGTAACAGACGCCTGGACACGGGGCCGTGTCCGCTGAACACGGGGTCGTGTTCAGCCCACTGTTTGCAGTTTTGTCCGAAAATATTTCTGTTTCGTGCTAACTTTTGGTGTATTCTTTCAGATGGCTAGGAAGTTCACAAGATTCAACGCCAATGAGCTCGATGCTAGAGCTAGATACGAGATACTTCAAACAAGGCCGGAGGAATACCCGAGGCAAGCATGCACGGAATTGTTAACTATGGTGAATTAAATCGACCGTTTCAACAACATTGTCACGGGACCACTCAGAGTCGCCCTAACAACTCGACTCCGTTCCGTCCACGAATGCACTTTGGAGTTCTCTAGCACCTTCACATTCAACTCGAGGTGCGACCCGTTCGACAATGACGGGGTATCATTCCGATGTGGCGGAACAAGGTATTCGATCTCTATGGCACAATTTGGGTCGATTGTCGGGTTGTATGCGGAAGAGGATGCGGGAAACGAGGAAAATACTAGAGGAATGAGAGAGATAGGTGAAAACGAACGCCAAGCCATTTGGGCTCAGATTGGTGAAGGGTACTACAATCCGAGCAGCACTAAGAGTACAAAGCTGAGGGATCCGCTCTACAGATACATCCATAGGCTCCTCGGCTACTCTCTTAGCCAAAGGCATGATAGTAGTGGCGTCGTTGGGTTAAGAGATTTGGTTGTCCTCCACTGCATCCACAACCGCAGGCCGCTCGATGTTCCGTTCCTCATGCTCCGAAACATGCATCATAACCGCCTTGCTAGTGCACCGACTCCTATCTTCTTTGGGGGATGGGTGTACCGTCTCTTTAGGCATTTGAGAGGAGCCCATGGTCGGGTATGGTGGATATACACATATGCCGCTCAATGAACCTGATTTATGAGGCGGAAGACGGGACGGTAAGCTTTCAAAGGATGCAAGGTCATGCATGGAACCCGCAAGAAGCGCTTCTCCTCCAAGCTCCGCAACATCATCAGTACCAATACCAACCCCATGGTGATCCGGGCCAATCATCCTCCTCGGGAGGCGGTTTTCCTAACTTTCAAAGTTTGCATGATTTGTTGCAGGAAAACCTTATGTGCACCAGGAACACCTATAACATGGCGAGCAACACCTACCACCGGGTCGGGCTATCGAAAGAAACATATCCGATATCCAAGATGATATTGGATATATTCGAGACCACATTGCACGCCATGGAGGGGATGATGATGATGATGACGATGACGATGCCATGGAATAGGCGGGAGGGGCGGAGGAAGAGGAGGTTGTTTGATGGTTTCCCAGGTTAACCCTTTTTCACTCTTGAACAATTGATGGCCTGTGTGCCAAGTGTTGAACAATTTACTTTCCCTAACTTCTTTTATTTTCTGCATTTGTTTTTCTTTTAACTTTGACATGGATGTTAACTTTGGAAAAAGTAGGATGTTTGCTATGGTATGGTAGGATGTTTATTGATTAAGCAGGTACATACGAGGCTTAGAGTGCTAAACATTAGTACTACTAAAGCCGGAGCAGGAAAACCGAATAAAGAAACATGTTTTTCAACTTTGCAGACTGTCCACACGGGGTCGTGTCCAGCCGACACGCCCCCGTGCCCACACCCCTGAACCTGCGGTTTGTATTTATTCTGCAGACCTTGACAGACACGGGGTCGTGTCCAACCAACACGCCCCCGTGTTCACCTTCTGTAAGTTTTCGTTACTGGCACCTGAGCACGGGGTCGTGTCCACCCAACACGGGGTCGTGCCCAGGTAACCAGTAACACAAAATTTTTTGCTTTTTCACACCTTTCACACATTCAATCAACCTAAAAACTTATTTTTGGGACACATTGATGACAATGTGTAATTTAAGTGTGGGGGTGATGCTAAAACCTTGAATCTTACAAGTCCTAAATACAAGCCTTACACAAAACTCTATTGGAATCGCTAATCACCCCAAATTTTTTCAAAATTTTCATTTTTTTTCTTGTCTAGGTTTAACTCGGGAATTTCAAGTTCTAAAAAGGTTATATTTTCACGAATTTACAACCGATAGCGTCGTGATAAAAAGAACCAACATAAGAAAATTATGAAAAGGCATGACAAGCTTAGTTAAAATTTGATTATATATACTTGATCACATAAAAACCCATTCCCACAAAAGTGAGTTTTGAGCCTTTATTGAGCATACAATTACATATCATTAGAACTAAATGCTCATTTTTTGTTTCTTGTGTGAATAGCCGCTTGGTTCTTACGACTTTAGAACTTGCCATGACGATACATTCCCGGTCCTTACCAACTTAAACCAGAGTAAGTAAATGATGGAGGCATTAGGACTAACCCCTTGTTTTTCTACACCATTTTTTTTTTTTTTTTACCACCTACCCAAAATCCCCCTAGTTAGCCCCTTTGAGCCTAAACCTTTTCATTTCATAACCCTAACCAAACACCCTTTTTACCCACCAAAACCTTTTTCATTTTTACCCCTTTGTTTTAGTAACAAGTTCGATTTTTCGTATGACTTTTCAAAAAAAAAAAATAATAATAATAATTTTGTGTTGATGATGAAGCAAAAGAAAATAAACAAACAAGTTCATCAAAAATAACTTTGTTTGAATAAATAGCTTCATCAAAATAAAAGTTACAAAAATAGAAAGTCATACGAAAACCGACACTTGTTACGCGTTTCGTTTTTTTTCTACTAACCACTAACCACCAACCCAACCACCAACCTTTAACCCAAGCCTAACCCTTCACCCACAAAGTCCTCTTGATATTTACAAAGGTATATAAGTTAAAAAGGAGGAGGATTGATTGCTTGGCAAGCCTATGGTAGGAGTAAGTTCCATGCCGCTCTCGAGTGATCCACAAAAATACATTTTCGGCCGAGTGTTGAGTGATCCCCGTGAGGTATGTGAACTTGTATATAAATAGAATTTTAAAGAGGCATGTTATGCCCTAATAAGTAATTTAACTTATGAAAAGTTTTAAATAAATCATGACGAATAGGATTGTAAATAAATAAAAATAAAATTAAATAAAGAATCTTGGAAATCCCGACACTCTACGACAAGCCCAAAAACCTTCTTCTCTACCCATTCCATTTGGGAGTGTAATAGCCACATATTAAAGAGTTTTGCTTGAGGACAAGCAAAGATTCAAGTGTGGGGGTATTTGATGTGTTAAAAATGCAACATATAAATTTCATCAAATGAGGCATAAAACTAACCCTTTTTTAGTACTAATGTTGGAAAAGTGTGCTTTTGTCTTCCTTTTGTATTTTCAGGATTAAATGAGCTCAAATTAACAAAAGAAGCAAAAAGACATCAAAATCTAACACAAATACAAGAAAAGGGACAAGACGTGACATGCCCGACCCCACGACAGCATCTTCCCAAGCAAAACAAGAGATCAGAAGCCTGAACACGCCCCGTGCTCAGCCAGCACTTGGGCGTGCCCAAGTGTCAGCAGAAAAGACAAAGTGGTAGAAGCTTCTATTGCCCACCACGGGGCCGTGCTCAGCGGACACGGGGCCGTAGTCAACTATAAGATTCGCACAATCCAGCAAATCTGCATAGTACAAAGATTCTTCTGCACCACGGGGTCGTGCTCAGCGGACATGGGGGCGTGGTCAACTAAAAAGACAAAACTGCATTAAATGAAGAAAGAGAAGGATGTGGACACGGGGCCGTACCCACTGGATATGGGGCCGTGCCCGAGCTTCTGTTCAGCCTATAAATAGAAGTGCTTGGCTCAAGCTCAAACCATCCCTTGGCACACCACCTCTCTCACACTTCACCCACCACCCACCACCACCATAACACCATCATCCACCACCATCATCCATTGTCCATCATAGAGTGTGTGAGTCGTCTCGGGATCCAAGATTGATCGTAAGAGTTCTTGACAATCAAGGTCATGTTTGCCTAAGTCTCTTACATCACTTGGTGAAGACAAAGTGTCTAGTGTAATACTTTTTATTTCTAATCTTTTTGCACTTTTTACTTGGTTTTGTATTAATGACTTTAATAACTAGTTGCTTATGTTGAAGGTGATCTTTCCTTATCGTTTGTCCGTGGTGTCTTGGCATTATTTTACTGTCTATATAAAATAAAAGATTTTCACCATTCATATCTCCACGGTCTATATGGAGGTATGTTGGCTACCTGGTCGGGGGTTAAGGGAACAGTTTGGTAAAGGTCTTGCCATTGTTCAGCGTTTAGAGGTACTGCAATGGACCTGGGTCAAATTTAGTAGGACCTCCTTCAATACTTAACGGTATTGGATGGCGGGGGTCCAAACTCTTTGATCCCCTCATAAGTTAACTACTATTAATACTATAACCCGGCTATTTAGGACTGTATCCCTGCTGACTCAGACTACTTAGTCGAGGGTAACGTCACCTCCAAAAGAGGGGCCTACCATAATTTGCATTAATAACTTAATTAATTATCTTCCAATAATCCACCCTTTTAGGATTGTATCCTTGCTGACTCAAACTACTGGGGTGAGGGTAACGTCACCTTCAAAAGAGGGGCCTACTACAATAACTAAGATAATCTCTTAAAATAGTGCAAAAGTGCGGAAATAATCAAAGGTTACACTAGATACGAGTTGGAACCAAGTGATTCATCTTGTCTATCTGTTTTTATTTTTATTTTTATTTTCAGCATTTTAGTTAGTTTTTATTTTTCTTAGTTTAAAACATTTTTTCTAAACTTTTTGATTTGATTAGACGTTGAGGATAAACCGGTACTAAAAGCTCTTGTATCCTTGGATGACCTCGGTATCTTATCAACACTATACTACGCTCACGATGGGTGCACTTGCCCATATGTGTGTTTAGTGTTAGTAAAATATCGTGTTTTATAAATTTAAAACTTGGCTAAGAATAAGTGTTAAAGGGGCTTAAAATATACACCTAATATATATAACACTTCACACGCATCAGGAGACCTTGGCATTTTAGGTTTGTTTCTTATTTTGATTAACTGTTGATGATGTTGAGAGTTTTTATTGACACTGACATTTTAGAATATGTTAAGATGCATGTTGATATTATTAAAATGAACTACTACATTGAAAAATAGAAATTTAATGAAATATTTATAAAGTATTACACGCTAGACTTAACACTTGCTAGGATTTCGTAGACTCTGACCTTTCTCCATGTGATTTCTTGCTCTCCATGTTGCCTTTCTCAATAGGATTTCATGGAGTTCATGGCGATGCGGAAGGACATACATCGAGAGGTTCAGCAATCGATGAAGTTGAAGCTAAAGTTTCTTAATTCTTGTTGTTATTGTTAGATTTGAACTTTAATGTTGTTCAGTATGTTATGTAATTATTGGATTTTTAATGTCATGAATAAATGAATAAATTTTAATCTTATGAATCTATGTTGCGTTTTAGTTTTACTTATTTAGTGTTTGAGTTTGATTTAGATTATGTTGATGTTGAATTGTGTCTGAACATCTGTTTGGTAAGTCAACAGAAGTTTAATAGTATCAAGGATTGGTTTGATGGTGAACATATAATGTTGATGTTGAATTATGTCTGAACATCTATTTGGTAAGTTAACAGAGGTTTAATAGTATCAAGGGTTGGTTTGATGGTGAACAGATTTTGTTGATGTTGAATTGTGTCTGAGCATCTGTTTGGTAAGTCAACAGAGGTTTAATAGTATCAAGGGTTGGTTTGATGGTGAACAGATGAGTGCAAAGACAAAACAAATGTTCAGAATTTGATCATTGATAGTAGTTTTTTGAAGAATCTATGCTCCTGCAAATTACAGAGAGTCAATATTTGGAGTTCTAAAAGGTCTGTTGTAGTTAAAGTTTGGTAAAAGAGAACATCTGCTGATGATGAAACAACTGTGTATGCTAACGACTGTTGATTTACCACTGTTGACTAAATGAATAAATTTTAATAGTATTAATCTTTGTTGTCGCATCTTCATTTTAATTATTTCAGTCATTCATAAGTATTATTATATAATTTTGTTTATCAATAACAATTTTTTGGAAGAATTTACCGTATATTTTGGTATTATAAAAGGTGTGTTGTAGCTAAAGTCTGACAAAAGAGAGCATCTGCTGATGAATAAATGTCTGAAGATGCAAAGGTCTGCTATTGGTCAACAGATGTTAACGAACAACAGATGATATTCAATCTTAAAATGCTTAACAGAGGATTTGATACTAACAGTGGTTGGGCTAATGATGAATAAGTATTATTATATAAGGTCTGCTATAAGTATTATTATATAATTTTGTTTATCAATAACAGTTTTTTGGAAGAATTTACGGTCTATTTTGCTGTTATAAAAGGTGTGTTGTAGCTAAAGTCTGACAAAAGAGAGCATCTACTGATGAATAAATGTCTGAAGATGCAAAGGTCTGCTATGGGTCAACAGATGTTAACGAACAACAGATGATATTCAATCTTAAAATGTTTAACAGAGGATTTGATACTAACAGTGGTTGGGCTAATGATGAATAAGTATTATTATATAAGGTCTGCTATAAGTATTATTATATAATTTTGTTTATCAATAGCAGGTTTTTGGAAGAATTTACGGTATATTTTGTTGTTATAAAAGGTGTGTTGTAGCTAAATCTGACAAAAGAGAGCATCTGCTGATGAATAAATGTCTGAAGATACAAAGGTCTGCTATGGGTCAACAGACGTTAACGAACAACAGATGATATTCAATCTTAAAATGTTTAACAGAGGATTTGATACTAACAGTGGTTGGGCTAATAGCAGATGTTAGACTTACAACTGTTGAGTTACAACGATTGAAAACAACTGTTTTTGAAACTCCTGCTTGCCTAAAAATACATCCACTGCTAAAGGGTACCGTCTGTTGTCATAATTTCTGTTTATCCTAATGACTGTTGATTTACTCTACTGCTGACTGCCATCCATTATGACAACAGAGGTTCTGACGGGGACAGATGTTAGCTAAAAATAAAACAACTGCTAAAAGTTATCATCTGTTGTCATAACTTATGTTTATCTAACGACTGTTTGACTCACACTGTTCCCAACGACCAACAGAGGTTTCCAAACAACTGTCATCGGTTGTCGCAAGAGAGGTTCTGACGTGGACAGATCTTAGCCATCAAATATTTGTAACTATAGCCACGTCAGCATTCACTTCTTCTCTCAATATAAAAGATGTTTCATCCCTAAATCGAGGTTCTACTACCGCCGTTTCGAATTCAAAATTCTCAAAAACAGTTCCGAACGTATTAAAAACCCTCCAACTTAAATCCTGTTTCATCCCCAAATCACCTTCTTCTCTGATCATGTCTCTGAACATAAAAAATGTCACACCTCAACCGATGGTAGAAACATCGGGGTGCGAGCACTAAGCGTTCAGATTGCTCATGAGATTCCATAACACTAAAAATTTCATAATAGATTAAATTGATTAAACATTGGCTAAAATGAATAACCATCACATCAAGTATCAAATTACACCAAATATCAAGTATTGTTCAAAGATTAATTAACTACGTGGGTTTCTAAGCATCACCCTAGCTTGATTCACCTGTTTCCACAGCATCCTATCAGCCTGCAACATGTATTAAAATAGGGTCAGTACAAAATTGTACCGGCGAGTATACAAGTTTGAATATATAGGGTAATAGATTAAAACAACTCATATCCACAATGTAAGTAATAAAATAGTTTCAACCGTGCTAGTGTTCGCAGTCCAACAAGTGATAGCCCAAGTGTAACACCCGTTCTTATAAATTAAGCTTTAACGTATCATTTACGAAAAACAATCATGTAATTAAGATTATATATGCATTGGAAATTACGGGTTTATTAAAACTTTTTACAATTTAAAAAGTATACAACACATCATGTGTACGTTCGTCGTTTAACATAATAACGATACATAGTGCGGAAGCTTATTTCGTGATCGTGTTCGGTTCTTGCTCGTCGCTTGATCGTCCCCCGGTGCTAAAATTTACCTGAAACTCATAAAACATGAGTTGGATTAGTCATACGTAGCTTAAAACGTATTAGAACGGGTTCGCAACGCAAAATAATTTAAAATAAACATTTTTCACGAAACTGGCACATGCTCGCGTAGCGCCACTGCCAGTAGCGCTACGCCACTGCCTAATTTCATCAGAACTGTTGCAGCTGGTTGCTGCTTATTCCCAGCACGATCTGATTTCACGGAAACGGCCATAACTTCTTCGTTATTGATCCGTTTTACCCGATTCTTTTTCCTACGCATCCGTAATTTAATCCTCCATCTTATGGAGTTAAAATCCTACATCCAACATAAGAAATTTTTGAGACTTCTAAGCCCTAGACTCGTTACCTTTTTACCGAATTTTAACCCGTTTATGCATTTTATCAAACAAACGTATTTATTTGATTCCTATATCTCATACACTTCTTCAAATTAATGTTACCTACTATATTAGGTTCTAAACATAGGTTTATTACACCATTTAAACCCGTTTTCGCTCGTATGCTTATTTTGACCCGTTAAGGGCATTTAAGCACTTTCAAACTTTCTACTCGCTTTCATTCCTTTCTAGCATCTTATCCCTACATTTCTTATCAAGTTATCTTCCACCACATCTATATGTGTGTTGGATTTGATATGGATATCTATATGTTCTGAGTTTCTACCCCTCGGATTATCATTTTACGGCAAAGACTCATATAAAGTCTTTCGACCCAAGGATTTACATCCTTCACTACCTATACTCATTCTAAGCATTTATTTAATCATAAAACTTATTTCCGAACCAATTTTATGGGTCGTTCGTTCAAATTAGCTTACAAGGGCAATTTGGTCAATTTTCATCCTCCTTATACTACAAGGGTCCTTTAAATACTTGTTTGACCCAAAATTCGACCCTTTTATTTATAATCTCGTTTATAAACCCACGTGCTCCTAAAACACCATAAACATAATTCAATTTATTCGGTTTACCTAAAAGATAACCGAATATCTATATTTTAACATTGTCTAACTCTTTTAGAACTCCAAATTCTACATGATAAGTTGTGTTAGTATACATGCATGGCTTGGATCAATATATTGACCCGTTTACATAACTTTTGCGTTAAATCTTTCTAGTTAAAGCAATGCAAGCTTATGTCATTCCTGTGATTACCAAAACTCAACAAACGATTTGTCAATTGTTATTGTCAAATGGTGCTAACAACACCATTTGACCCATTTAGTGTAATTGACCATTTGTCCGCATGATATGGTATTTAATTACCATTCTATCCCTTTAAACCTATCCCGGTTTTCCCTTGAATTCGTTTTACTTAAAAACCCTTTTTATTTGTTCATCAATACATGATTAATTTACCATTTTACTCCTTTTACCATAACTCATGATTTCTTATCTAGTGATCTTCGTCACTTCAACTAGACATCCAAATTCTTACTCTATTCTAATTTCAAGTCTATTAGTAAAAATTACATAACAAACATAGCGTAACAAAATCGTGGTTACGTACCTTTTAAGCATCCTTTCCAAACGCGTATTTCCACCGGCTTGTCCATTTGACGATCCGGATTCCTCGCCTAAAGAGTTCCATTCATAACCAATTTAGAACCCTTTTTTTTTACAACCATTTATCATGATTCATTATGATATCGCAAATCTGCGTTTTTGTCCGATTATTAATACTTTAATCCTCACTTAGGCGTTTCAACAAAAACCTAGCGGGTCAGATTTTACATAATCATTATGAAGTTCATGACTTGTAGTTATCATCTAATTTCACTTCAATTAGTCAACTTTACACATATCTAAACATCAATATTTCTGAAATTACTTCTTGAATTCAGATTGTGCTAGAACAAGAGAGTTATAATTCTAGTATTTATCAAGTTTCTTCAAGCTCATTAATCACCTACAATGGTGATTATGAAACCCTACAAATATCATGCAAGATTTGGTCATGAAATCATCTAGGGTTTGTTCCTAAACCTCATATCACATCTAATTTCATCCATGCATCAAGTAATCAAGCTGAATTTTCGTTTTTCACATTTAACCTAGAATTCAAGATGCAACAAAATACCACAATTTTACATACCTTTTGATCCTTACGACTAGGAGATCACTAATTTATGTTCGAGACTTGATTTAGAGCAGATTAGGGGCTTCAATTTGTGAATTTTATGGGAATTTTAGGGTTTGAAGAAAACCCCTGGTCGCCCTCCTCTTCTGATCGATCCCAGCACACCCACCAGTGTGTTTTTTTTTGTAAATTATTTCTTATTTGATCAATTAAGTTTCAGCTTTTATTAATTTGGCCCCTCCACTTTGGTTTAACTTATAGATTGGTTCTTTTTAACCTTATTATAAGTTATTTCTAGACTATTAGCTAACTAGGTTATAATTTTTCCTAGTTAATTAGTTCTTGTTCAAAAACCCGTTTTATTTTAAGTCCCGTTAAATCTCGGGCCTTTTTATATACTTTGCTTTCTCAAAGTATTTCCCATTTTTTTAATAAATATTAGATTTATTCATTTAAATCCTAATATTCACCGGGTTAATTTTACCACTAACAGTATTTTACCCGTTTTTGCTATTAACGAGGTTTGATTACCAAACCCGTTTTCGGGGTGTTACACCAAGTATCCCGATGCTTCGTTGTTTTCCCAAGTCTCAAGGAAAACTAGAATCCTCCTAACAATACCCCCGAGAATAATGGGGAGGTGCATCTCCTATAGCGCTACTATTGTTAAGGCGGAACTACACACCCTGGATTAAACGTTCATATTGCACAAATAGAATACAAGAATCACAAGTTTCACATACACGTAGGATTGATTTTAGTTTGCAAAAGTCTCAAGTATCGAGTTTAGTAGAATACATGTTACATCCCAAAGCTTAAAGCAAAAAGGGATCAAGTATACTCACAGTGATTGCTTAACAGATTAACCGTTATTGGATCAAAGGGAGCTCTTTAGGTTTAGCCTGATTAGATTGCAACGCATAAGTGTCGGACAAAAAAAGAGGTTGCACAAGTGTCGGATTAACCACTGGATCGGATGGCTGTCCGATCAGATGGCCATCCGATCGGATTGTCCTCTGATTAAAGTGGCATATATGTGAGTGGAACGGATGGCTATCTGATCGGATGGCTATCCGATTAGGTTGCCATTCGATTCAAATTGATAAAAGTGTGAAGAGAACGGATGGCTGTCTGATCGGATGGCTATCCGATCGGGTCACCACTCGATCCAAGTTCCAAGATCCATTGTTGCCTAGATCGGATGGCTGTTCGATCGGATGGCTATCCGATCGAGCTGCCAATCGACAATCATGACTTCAAGGCTTCAAGAATGATTAGGGTTAAGGGCAAGTGTCACTCGATTGGGTGGCTGTTCGATCGGATGGCTATCCGATCGGATTGCCACTCGATCGGGTTACCTTGTCCCGTTCTTAATTTTGTAAAACTCTAAGTTTCTGATTAAGCAATGATGACGTGGTACGTATTAAGACAATGGTAAATCCATCAGTGTTCAGCCGATACGATCGGGTGGGAATCACCCCAGTCCGTTCAGTCGTCAGTTCGTGATGATACTTATGTCAGAATCCGTACTCCGGTCATCTTCTCTGGTAAAATCCCTCTCCAAGCCGACTCCAGACTAATAATCAAGTCTACAGTCCGTGTAGATCCGGATCTCACCGTTTTATGTAAAAGTTCAAGAAAAGATGAAGATAAACATAGGTTTTTAGCTTGAAAAGTGTAGATCTAGTATAGATTTAGTGTAGAACGCATGAAATTTCTTAGATCTGAGCTAGATCTTGGCTAGAATGACATCACACCACAGTTTGGTACAAACCGCCATGATGACATCACCTTCAAGAGCTCAAATCCGAGAGATTTCATGGTGAAAAGTGAGATTTCAAAGGTGAATCTCGTGGAGAATGATGTGTAGATCAAAGATCTACAAGAATCTAGTGTTAAATTACCGAAATCGCCATGAAATGGAGGAAAAGAAGGGTGCGTGCATCTGGTTCGAGTGAGGTTGTCACATCAGTGAGAATGGTGATGTGACAGGCCTATTTATAGTGTCAGAGTATGTGAAGGGAGGCGGTGTGCATGGATCAGATGGTGGTCCGATCGAGTGGCCATCCGATCGGGTGGTCATCCGATAGGATTGCCACTCGGCCAATCCATCCTTTTTGTGCTTCCGTCTTTGATTATTTTCGCGCGTTAGATCAAGCATTGCGTATTTATTGGGTAATAGTATAACTAGATTATCGCAATAGCTCAAAATTTTTCAAAGTTTCATAGTTTCTGCCACTGACAAGACTCCAGTCCCTCGTTCAACCAAGTCTCAAGTTTCACAAGCCTCAAGAGTCAAGCATCAAAGTATCAAGAATTAGACATTCCAAGCATAAAGTATTAGGTATTCCAAGTATTTCGATTTAGACATTCTAGAATTAGGCATTTCAAGTATCTAGTGTTAGCATAGAATTCACCAAGTACCAAAAGTATTAATGACTACATAGTTCAGGGACTAAGATTGACAATAGGCAAGGTCCAGGGACTAAACTTGCCAAGAGCCTAAAGTTTAGGGACGCAGGGCATTACAGTCTTCCCTCCTTTAGGAGATTTCGTCCCCGAAATCTTAGAGGAAAACTGCTCGAAGAGCTGCGGATACTTGGCCTTCATCTTACTTTTCAACTCCCAAGTGAATTCGGCGCCACGCCTTCCTTCCCATCAAACCTCGACAATGGGAATTTTGCTGCGCCTCAATCTCTTGACTCCTTGATCCATGATTTCGACCGGTTTCTCCACAAAGTGTACAGCTTCGTTTATTTGCAAGTCTTCGAGGGGAACCTGCAGTTCCTCGTCGGCTAGGCATTTACGTAGATTGGATACGTGGAATACTGGATGTACGTTGTTTAGCTCTTGTGGTAGGTCGAGTCTGTACGCTACCTTGCCAATTCTTTCGAGTATCTTGAAAGGGCCCACATAGCGAGGAGCGAGCTTTCCCTTCTTACCAAAATGAACTACTCCCTTCCAGGGAGATACCTTGAAAAGAACTCGGTCACCAACATCAAATTCCAGAGGCTTACGCCTATTATCAGCATAACTCTTCTATCTGCTCCTAGCCTTGATCAAGTTATCACGGATCTGAAGAATCTTATACGTTGTCTCTTGAATGATTTCGTGGCCAGTAAACTTCTTGTCACCAATCTCATGCCAGCTGAGAGGAGATCGGCACTTGCGACCATACAAAGCTTCGAAAGGAGCCATCTAAATACTGGAATGATAGCTGTTGTTAGACGAGAACTCAATCAATGGTAAATGTACATCCCAGTTACCACCAAAGTCGATGGCACAAGAATGGAGCATATCCTCTAGGGTCTGAATAGTACGCTCGGTTTGTCCATCCGTTTGAGGATGGAAGGCCGTGCTAAGATTCAAATGAGTACCCATAGCGGATTGAAAGGTTTTCCAAAGACGTGAAGTAAAACGACCATCATGGTCCGAGATTATGTCAAGAGGTATGCCATGACGACATATAACCTCATCGGTATAGATTCGAGCAAGTTTCTCCACTTTATAATCTTCACGAATTGGAAGAAAGCAAGCCGAGTTAGTCAAACGATCAATAATCACCCAGATACTATCGTGACCAGAAGGTGTTCGAGGTAGTTTAGTAATAAAGTCCCTAGAGATGCTATCCCATTTCCAAACTGGGATTTCGGGTTGTTCTAATAGTCTTGAGGGATGTTGATGTTCTGCCTTAACTCTCGTACAAGTAAGGCATTTAGAAACATATACAGCAATGTCCCTCTTCATGCCAGGCCACCAGTAAGTTACACGCAAATCATGGTACATCTTGTCAGCACCTGGATGAATAGATTAGTGGTATTTGTGAGCCTCATTCATAATGAGCTCACGAAGATTATCGCGATCCAGAACCCAGATGCGATTGAGGTAATATTGGAGTCCATTCGGTTTAGTTTCAAGATGTTCAATCTTAGCGCCTTGGATTTCCACTTCTAGACTTCCTTCATTTGCTGACGAATACTGAGCGTCACGAATACACGCATGGAGGTCATTGGAGATGCGAATAGCATTCACATGAGTTTTACGACTAAGAGCATCGGCCACTACATTCGCCTTGCCAGGATAATAGCGAATTTCGCCGTCGTAGTCGTTTAGCAATTCCACCCAACGTCTCTGTCGCATGTTCAGCTCTTTTTGGTTAAAGATATGTTGAAGGCTCCTATGGTTAGTGAAAACCACACACTTAGTACCATACAGGTAGTGTCGCCATATCTTTAAAGCAAACACAACTGCACCAAGCTCCATATCGTGGGTAGTATAGTTTTTTTTCTCATGCACTTTGAGTTGACGGGAGGCATAAGCAATAACCTTATCTCGCTGCATGAGCACACAGCCCAAACCACGGTTTGAGGCATCGCAATATACCACGAAATCATCATTCCCATCGGGAAGAGTCAGAACAGGGGCATTACACAAAAGAGTCTTAAGGGTCTGAAAAGATTCCACTTACTCGGGACCCCAAGCAAAAGGCCTCTCTTTTTGAGTCAACGAAGTAAGAGGAACAACGATCTTAGAGAAGTCCGAGATGAACCGGCGGTAATAGCCCGCCAATCCTAGAAAGGAACGAATCTCAGATGCAGATTTAGGCGTACTCCAATTCTTCACAGCTTCGATTTTAGACGGGTCAACATGAATACCTTGCTTACAAACGACGTGACCAAGAAATTGCACTTCATTAATCCAAAACTCACACTTAGAAAATTTATCATACAAACGTTCACCACGTAAGAGTTCAAGCATCAAGCGTAAATGACGAGCATGATCAGCTTTAGTTTTAGAATAAATGAGAATATCATCAATAAAAACTATCACAAAACGATCCAAATAGGGCTTACACACACGATTCATGAGATCCATGAACACAGCGGGTGCGTTTGTCAATCCAAAAGACATGACCATAAACTCATAGTGTCCATAACGAGTACAAAATGCGGTTTTGGGTACATCATCTTCAAGAACTCGAAGCTGATGGTAACTAGAACGAAGGTCGATTTTCGAGAAACAGGACGCGCCTTGTAGTTGGTCAAATAGATCATCAATACGAGGAAGAGGATAATGATTCTTTATGGTAAGCTTATTAAGTTCACGGTAGTCGATACACATACGAAACGAACCATCTTTCTTCTTGACGAACAGCACGGGAGCACCCCACGGGGAGGTATTTGGACGAATAAATCCCTTGTCCAGTAGTTCTTGCAGTTGGCTGGATAATTCTTGAATCTCGAAAGGTGCACGAAGATAGGGAACCTTGGTGACAGGAGTCACACTAGGTACGAGATCAATACGAAAATCAACAGATCTAGGGGAGGAAGACCAGGAAGATCTTCGGGAAAGACGTCGGGGAAATCACACACTACTGGGACATCGCTTATGTCTTTCCCCTTGCCCTTTTGTTCCACCACGTGGGCCAAGAAGGCAAGGTTTTGTTTACGTAAGCATCTGTTCGCTTGAGTGCATGACATCAGCCTTAGTCCTTTAGAAGGTCGGTCTCCATAAACATGCAAAATATCACTGGACGGAAAAGGTAAACGAAACAAACTTCTCGTGACAAGCAATCTCGGCATGATTCTTACGCAACCAATCCATACCAATTATGACATCAAAACTACCCAGTCGCATGGGTATGAGATCAATAAAGAAGACGTGATCGTTAAGGGTCAGGGAACAATCACGCAAAATAGAATCGATGAGAATCGACTTACCATTGGCGATTTTGACAGAGAATAACTCAGGTAACTTGGAGCGTGTACAGTTTAACAAAGATTCGAATTCTACGGACACAAAACTTCTATCAGCACCAGTATCAAATAGAATCGAAGCATAAAGGTTATTGACGAGAAATATACCATTCACCACATCGTTGTTGTTGCAAGCCTGATTAACGTTAAGGTTGAATGCTCGTCCACGAGCGCCTGCTTGTTGCTCTTGGTTCAGCTGGGGGCAGCGATTACAGAGATGAGTAGTATCCCCACACTGAAAGCATGCACGTACGGGGTTAACGAGTCCTGGATTCTGCAGAGGAGCTGGTTGAGCTGCCTGAGCTGGAGCTTGTTGAGCGGGCTGAGCAGGGTTAGCTTGACGACAGTAAGGTGTCGTGTGACCATAACGATTGCAGTTAGTACACGAACGACATGCTGAGGTAGTAGGGTGATGAAAGCTGCAAGTCGTGCACTTGGGGTAAGACTTAGAGTACTGCTTCTTAATAGTGTCGAGTTGAGCTGCTTCAATAGAATCTCGCACTGGTAAGTCGTGCACTGGGTAACTTGGTGTGCAGAGTTGGCAGGAGCAGAGTTAGCAAACTATTTATCATGCACGCGGTTGTTGTTGAGACTAGCTGCAAGACGGTAGACTTCCTCAATAGTGTCGAGTTGAGCTGCTTCAATAGAATCTCGCATAGCAGGAGGTAGGCCATTGATGTACCTGGTTATCATGCGCTTAGGAGTCGAAACCAAGTGAGGAACAATCAAGCTGAGCTGCTTAAAACAGGTAGTATAGGCCAGGTTGTCATCACCAACCTGCTTCACGTGCCAAAACTCTTCTTCAAGCTTCAATTGTTCATGAGGATGGTAGAATTCAAGCATCATTAACTCTCGCACCTCAGCCCATGGAAGAGCATAGGCTTTTTCATTCGATCGGATGTTTCTCTCATTTGTCCACCACTCTAACGCCCTACCTTGAAACATTCCTGTTGCACTTCTAGTCTTTAGCTGCTCTGGGCACTCACTGTTAATGAAGGTAACCTTGATGCTGTCAAACCACTCAAGCATAGCAGTTACCCCGTCACTGCCTGTGAAAGACTTGGGGTTGCAAGAGACAAAATGCTTATAGGTGAACTTGGTAGACTTTTCTTTCTCCATCTTAGAGTCAACAGAAGAGGGCGGAGTGTTCAATCCTTGGATCTTAGAGACGATCTTTGGCACGACTCGAGCGATCTGGTCGGCCATGAAGGACATCATCTTTCTCTAAGACTTTTCCCTGGATCTCTTGAGAGTGTCGGAGAGCTTTCGAGAAGACATCCTAAAGATCCAACAAGAGGATCATATAAGTCTAGATTAATATAGTTTCACACACGATAGACTAAGACTCAAGATCCATATAGATACCACAACCCACGACCTTCGCATGGCACGTTGTACGAAGTTTGGTGACATGTCAGAAACGCTTATATATAGGAAGTACCAGCAGCGTATCCACCACGCTTCGGACATAATCACTTCGACCTTGTACTCGGTGTCATGTTACGTGTCGCAAAACACACTCATCATCATTATCATAGATTCTCATAGATTTCAATAGATTATGATAGGTTTTAAATAGTCTTCAATAGATCCAATAGAATTCAATAGACTTCAACAGACTTCAATAGACTTCAATAGACTTCAATAGACTTTAATAGTTTTCCATAGATTTCAATAGATCAGTGTTAACAATCCACGAACAACGAAATCCAGCATGGCACGTGCTACGAAAGTTCAGCAACATAACGGAAGCACTTATATATAGGAAGTACCAACGGCGTATCCACCATGCTTCAATCATGCCACGTTCGTCTTGTCATCGGTGTCATGCTTCATTAACCACAACATTAGAATTCATCACAAGATCTCCACATAGATTGACCAAATAGTTTCAACAACATAGATTAACCCAAATAGATTTCACAACCCCAACCCGAGCCTACAAAACTACGAACTTCACTTAGCGCATGGTACGAAGGTTCGGTAACATGCCAGAAACACTTATATATAGGAAGTACCAGCGGCATATCCACCATGTTTCAGACATGCCACTTCCTCCTCGTCTTCGGCGCTAGGCTACGTTTCGTATTTTGTTCCTTAAATCATCACATACGTAGATTTCACTAGAGTACACAATAGGTTTCACATAGGTTTCACATAGATTACCCAAATAGTTCTTCCATAGCTTTAGAATTCAACATCCTTACCGATTTGCAGACACTAAGTTTCGCATGGCACTTGGTACGAAAGTTGGTAACATGTCAGAAACGCTTATATATAGGAAGTACCAGCGGCGTATCCACCACGTTTCGGACACGTCACTTTTCCCTCGTATTCCATGCCATGTTACATCTAGAGCCTTACAACCATAATATCACATAGATTGCTCAGATAGATTAACATCATAGATAAACTTCTTAAATTTAGTTTGATCCTGAGAGATTAGATTTTTAGACTTTAGATTGCGGACATACGTGTGATTTCGTGTGAAAAGTCTCAAAATGAACGAAGAATCAAGATAAAACCACATGTAAAAATCGAGATAACATAAAAGATAGGCTCATAAAACATAGAGTGTTCCGGGTAGAGGAACGATGACTAACCAAAGTGATTCGAACCCCTTTCGAATTGAAGCAACGCGTCTTGACTTACTTAGACAAATACATCATCGATGTTAGGCCTATGATATTCGTCCTTTTGGTCATTTCACGTACCCAATTGAATGGAAGTTTCGAGACTTTGGCGGGACATAAAATCATCAAAGAGTGGGACTTGTTATCAAGGTTTGAGTTTCACCTCTAACTTGACAACATCGTACCCTAATAGCGTTGGTACTTATCCGCAGATAAGACCTGCTAGAATAATATGGAGATTTTCCATCAAGGTTCAGATGTCACTCCTATTTTGAGGGCAAACCTCGGGTAAAATACGAACACTGGTTAACAATGTTTTCAAAGTATCAGGTGTGTATTGTATCAGCCCTAGGAAAGGCATTGTAAGCTTAGCAGGAAAGCGTGCTGCTAGGAAGCAGATACGGTGGAATGCATAAGTCTTAAACAACAGATAAGAATCAAGATTCCTAGAACTATAGACTAGGGCAAGTATTCCTACTTATCCTAATTCCCTATAGTTATGGCTCTGATACCAATCTGTCAAACCCCAACTAATCGAGGAAACATCGGGGTGCGAGCACTAAGCGTTCAAATTGCTCATGAGATTCCATAACACTAGAAATTTCATAATAGATTAAATTGTTTAAACATTGTCTAAAACGAATAACCGACACATCAAGTATCAAATTACACCAAATATCAAGTATTGTTCAAAGATTAATTAACTACGTGGGTTTCTAAGCATCACCCTAGCTTGATTTACCTGTTTCCACAGCATCCTATCAGCCTACAACATGTATTAAAATAGGGTCAGTACAAAAATGTACCGGTGAGTATACAAGTTTGAATACATAGGGTAATAGATTAAAACAACTCATATCCACAATGTAAGTAATAAAATAGTTTCAGCCGTGCTTGTGTTCGCAGTCCAACAAGTGATAGCCCAAGTATCCCGATGCTTTGTTGTTTTCCCAAGTCTCAAGGAAAACTAGAATCCTCCTAACAATACCCCCGAGAATAATGGGGGAGGTGCATCTCCTATAGCGCTACTATTGTTAAGGCGGAACTACACTCCCTGGATTAAACGTTCACAAAGCACAAATAGAATACAAGAATCACAAGTTTCACATACACGTAGGATTGAGTTTAGTTTGCAAAAGTCTCAAGTATTGTAGTTTAGTAGAATACATGTTACATCCCAAATCTTAAAGCAAAAAGGGATCGAGTATACTCATAGTGATTGCTTAATAGATTAACCGTTATTAGATCAAAGGGAGCTCTTTAGGTTTAGCCTGATTAGATTGCAACGCATAAGTTTCAGACAAAACAAAGAGGTTGCACAAGTGTCGGATTAACCATTGGATCGGATGGCTGTCCGATCGGATTGTCCTCCGATTAAAGTGGCATATGTGTGAGTGGAACGGATGGCTATCCGATCGGATGGCTATCCGATCGGGTTGCCACTCGATTCAAATTGACAAAAGTGTGAAGAGAACGGATGGCTGTCTTATCGGATGGCTATCCGATCAGGTCACCACTCGATCCAAGTTCCAAGATCCATTGTTGTCTTGATCGGATGGTTGTTCGATTGGATGCCTGTCCGATCGAGCTGCCACTCGACGATCATGACTTCAAGGCTTCAAGAATGTTTAGGGTTAAGGGCAAGTGTCACTCGATCGGGTGGCTGTTAGATCGGATGGCTATCCGATCGGATTGCCACTCGATCGGGTTACCTTGTTCCGTTCATAATTTTGTAAAACTCTAAGTTTCTGATTAAGAAATGAAGACGTGGTACGTATTAATTAAGATAACGGTA
The DNA here is from genome assembly GCA_030545235.1 of Helianthus tuberosus. Lineage (NCBI taxonomy): Eukaryota > Viridiplantae > Streptophyta > Magnoliopsida > Asterales > Asteraceae > Helianthus > Helianthus tuberosus. Next base: position 31,172 of record JARYGA010057058.1, read on the forward strand.
AATCCATCAGTGTTAAGCCGATCCGATAGGGTGGGAATCACCCCAGTCTGTTCAGTCGTCAGTTCGTGATGATACTTATGTCAGAATCCGTACTCCGGTCATCTTCTCTGGTAAAATCCATCTCCAAGCCGAATCCAGACTAATAATCTAGTCTACAGTCCGTGTAGATCTGGATCTCACCATTTTATGAAAAATTTCAAGAAAAGATGAAGATAAACGTAGGTTTTTAGCTTGAAAAGTGTAGATCTAGTATAGATTTAGTGTAGAACGCATGAAATTTCTTAGATCTGAGCTAGATCTTGGCTAGAATGACATCACACAACAGTTTGGTATAAACCGCCATGATGACATCACCTTCAAGAGCTCAAATCCGAGAGATTTCATGGTGAAAAGTGAGATTTCAAAGGTGAATCTCGTGGAGAATGATGTGTAGATCAAAGATGTACAAGAATCTAGTGTAAAACGTACCGAAATCGCCAAGAAATGGAGGAAAAGAGGGGGCGTGCGTCTGGTTCGAGTGAGGCTGTCACATCTGTGAGAATGGTGATGTGACAGGCTTATTTATTGTGTCAGAGTGTGTGAAGGGAGGCGGTGTGCACGGATCGGATGGTGGTCCGATCGAGTGGCCATCCAATCAGGTGGTCTTCCGATCGGATTGCCACTCGGCCAATCCATCCTTTCCGTGTTTCCGTCTTTGATTCTTTTCACGCGTTAGATCAAGCGTTGCATATTTATTGGGTAATAGTATAACTAGATTATAGCAATTGCACAAAAGTTTTCAAAGTTTCATAATTTCCGCCAGTGACAAGACTCCAGTCCCTCGTTTAACCAGGTCTCAAGTTTCACGAGCCTCAAGAGTCAAGCACCAAAGTATCAAGAATTAGACATTCCAAGCATAAAGAATTAGGCATTCCAAGTATTTAGATTTAGACATTCTAGAATTAGGCATTTCAAGTATCTAGTGTATAGCATAGAATTCACCAAGTACCAAAAGTATTAATGACTACATAGTTCAGGGACTAAGATTGACAATAGGCAATGTCCAGGGACTAAACTTGCCAAAAGCCTAAAGTTTAGGGACGCAGGGCGTTACAAAAAACCCTCACAACTACCTCCCCATCTTCGAGAAAACCATCAAAAATATCAGCTATCACTCAATAATTGACCTTTTAACGTCATCAAAATACAAATCAATTCTTACTGCTGATGCTCCGGTTCAAACAGAAACACTCTGACAATTTTGTTTTAATGCTCAAATAGAGTCTGAAGATAATATTCCAGTTACCATCACATCTAAGGTAGGGGAATGTGTGGTACGAATTTCTCCTTTTACAATTTCCACTACATTTGCATTGGACGACTTGGGAGGTAAGACCAACTTTGAAAAACTTGAACTTCATACAGAGTTCATTGAAAAAGGGTATGATGCACAATTAAAGGAAGTTACTATCTACAAACCAAACTTCCCTCCGCCAATGAAATTTTTGTTTCATACTCTTTTAACTTGTCTCTCAGCCAAGACCACCGCATTTAATGAGATACCTTTGAAAATTCAGTATTTAGGTTATGATATTTTAACAAAATCTGATGACAATTTATCACAAGCATTGTTTTCTGATTTGTTGAATAATGTGAAAAATGTGAAAAAAATTGAAAAAAGGTGTTCGTAGTAATACTTTTCTGTTGTATCCAAGACTTCTAAGCTACTACCTACGAAAACAAGTGTCACAAACAGATTTTGAACAAGGTGTAGCTTCTCAAATAAATAGTCTTACAAGTAAAACTTTTACTAAACTTATGGATAAAGAGTCAAAAGTTTTAACAAAGGAAACAAAGGGGATGAGCCTGTTTTAGATGCGTCCGCATCAGTTGCTCAAACTTCTGTTGTTGAGCGAACTGCTCCTGGTGATCATGACACCATAACCAGTGTTGTGAAACACACACCAGGAAAACCCAAAAAGAAAGCTGTCACATCCATAAAGCCCACCAAAACCAAACAAAATAAAAAGGTTCCTCTGGAAGATGAGATCCCAGAGGTTAATGCAGTGACAACACAAATGTCACTTGAAACCACTGATGCGACTTCCTCACAGTTGTTGGAAAGATCTCAACCCATCTAAACTCCTCATGTATCCTCACAAAAGGATCATGTTGTAAGCACAGGGACACCACAACATGAAGTAGACCTTTCATATGAAAATATGTTTAAAAGTCCCTCTCCCAGGGCAATCGCGCTTTCTACACCACAGCCCTCGACTCAAGTTCCATCAACAATATTACTTATGTTTGAAGCAACTGAATTTTAGAAAGAAAACAGTTCCTCTAATGCACACATTACTGAGAGTAGATCGCAACAAATGAATGTGTCTGAACCAATTCAATCTCCTATCCTACAAACAGTTGAGGAGGTTATCCCCGTTGAGTATTACGAAACTCTTGGTGGTAGTTCAAGTGGAGCAGCAACTACAACTGTTGAACCCATTGGTGATCAGTTGGACAGTGGTTACATCATTAAGACTCCCTTGAAGGCAACCACTGATGAGGTTACAACTGTAATCTCTGCTTCAGTGGGAAGTCCCCAGAACGAAGAAAAATGGGCATCTGTTTCTGATGATATGGAGACTTCTCCTATTATCAAAACAAATACAACCAATATAGGTAGGAATTCAGATGATCCTATTAAAGTAGGTGATGAATTAACTTATAAGGATTTGACAGTTAGAGTGTCTACCATTGAAACAGATGTTGCTGAAATGAAAGAATTGATTAAGCAGATGATAGAGCTTTTTAAAAGTCAACCTACCAGACAAGAAATTGCCAACGAGCTTTGGAATTCTATGCAACCCATCCTTCAAGCTCAGAGGAATTTGGCTGAAAGTAACCGCAATTTTAGTTTGGAATTTATCAGAAATTTGGTTGATGCCAGGTATAAAGACACAAAAGCAGACATTATGAACATTCAGGAATATCTGTTGAAACTTACTTGCTCCACCTCTACATCAATCTTTGAGAAAGATGATAATGATGCCAAAAAGGGGGAGAAAGATTCACTGAGAAAGTTGCCACCAGATTCAAAAGCTAATCCTATAGAAATTGTATCCCCTGCTCAATCTAAATCCCAACCTTCTCTAAAAAAAACCACCACAAAAGAAGGAGAAAATACCTTCCACACCATCATTACCCATTTTGTCAATAGATGCTGGGAACACAAAAGTATTAGCAGATGTTTACCAAACAGCTGCTGAGACACCAGTTGTTTTAGCAGAAGTTTGTCAAACATCTGCCATGATCATTTTCACTACACCAACCACAATCCAACCATCTCCAACGTCACAAAGATTTCCCATACATTCATCTTCATTACCAAAACATTCTCCTTCACCAGAAATCATCACCACACGTAAGAGAAAAACTCATATCGATAGAATCAAAAAAATGAACAATGATCCTCTGGTAAAGCCAACTCCACCTAATTGGAAGAAAGTCAAAACAGTGGATTCAGATGAGGTATTGAAGTTTAAAAGAATGAGAGCAGAGCTTGTGGCTGCTGGTTATGGTCCAGTTAGATCCATTGCCTGATGGTCTAAACTGAAGATAGTTGAGACCTACAAAAAGATGGAAGAAGTTAGAGCTAAACATTCAAATGTTCTTCAAAACCCAGTCTAGCCTACAACTGCTGCTCTGTCTCTAAAAACCAGTACTTCGAAAAACCTTCTCTCATCATCTGATTTGTCTGAATCAATTGATCCAAAAAATAGTAAAGTGGAAGTCTTGCTTAAAAACCCAAGTATTGACTTTGATCAGATCAGATGGTAGTGTTGAAGAGATTAAAATGGATAGTGCATATAATCTGAATCCATACGATCTCTAAGATTTGTTGGACCTTCAACTTGAGAGGGATGATGAAGAAGACATGTTCTCCCTGGAATTTGAACTACAATTCAAAGGACAAATCAGGGAGATGCTGATGAGAAATAAAAATCGGTAATAAAGAAGGGTTTTCGTATCATTTGTCGTATAGGGAGATTGTTGGATCAGCAGCTGTTACATTGTTTGCAGTAGCATATTTAACCAGATCACAACATGTAGCAAAGGACATGTTGCTGCGTAACAAATTCTTGAGTGAGGTTTGATGTGTGTTGTTTAGGTAGGTGATCATATGTTCTTAGTTAATGTTTGTTAAAGTTAACTTGTATTCGAATTTTATTAAGTTTGTTAAACATCTTTTATATGTACTTATGTTTATAACAATTTACATTATCAATGGGTGGATACTCTCTTTTTTGAATAAGAGAATGGAAATAATCACATGTAACTGATGAATTTTATTAAGTTTGTTAGACATCTTTTAGACATCTTTTATTAAGTTTGTTAAATATCTTTTATATTTACTTATAGTTGTCTTTTAGCTATAATAGATAACACATTTTCGTACAATATCTATACATGTATCTATATGTTCTATCAATATGTGCTATGAATGGTTTTCTAAGAAACGACCCGTGTTTGCGCACGGGTCTTACCGCTAGTTATTATATATAAGATTATTTAAAATCATTTTTAAGGATGAAGTGACTATCGTTACCACGCCATTTTTATTTATGTTTTGATATTCGGTATCTGCTTGTCGTTGCCAACACGCGTTTCGCAGACATTAGGTCCCCGCTGTCAAACCCCAACCAATGGCGGAAACATCGGGGCATGGCACTGAGCGAAACAGATTGTCCATAAGTATCCATAACAACTATTCATTACCAGATAATTAAAACGTCATATCCCATACCACAACATATCCAAATAAAAACAGTTATTACAAATAATTATCTCAGAAACAAATACTGCTCCGACGACTCAGATTAAGCGTGACATAACTAGACCCTTAGCTTGATTCATCAAAGCACATCAATCCCTAGCATCTTAAGCACCTGTCACATACGTTAAAATATAGGTCAATACACATAGTCTAAAGGTAAGCATACAAGTATGATAATAGCATAATAGATTTCGAAATCGTTTACGCATAACCAGCATGTACAACGTATAATGTGAAACATGTAAGTTATCGACAAAGATCCTATCAATACCAATGACTGCGAGTAGCGAGTGCGCATCACATGTTCACCACTGTGAACCCGTGAAGTAATTGTCCTTAAAAACCCATGAGTGAACAGGTGCTGAGTCCAAACTATAGTACTATTGTTGCTAAGGCAGGTAGACAACAATCAATGTGTTAACATAACAAACAGGCATTCATCGAGTCACGTATAGCATGTATTAGAGGTCAGCGTATAAATAGTTTTTGCGTTGTGTGTTCGATGTGATTTAGAATAAATAACGTATGTAACACCCAAAAGTGCATAAAGCAAAAGGGGTCGAGTATACTCACTGATAGGGTTTAACTTAATAAAAACTGCCTTGGCTTGAAGGGAACGCTTGAGAGATTAGCCTGAATACTTAACGATAGTATAAACGATAAGCGGCACGTAAAACGATGCAAGTGTACCAAGGATTGGATGGCAGTCCGATCGGATGGCCAGTCGATCGGTTGGCAATCCGTTCTGATGGTCATCCGATCGGATGGCCATTCGATTGGATTGACACCTCGTTTGGTGAGGATGTGTTTGTGTATGATGGTTTGTACTTTGAAGTTTTCGTTGTAGCATTTTGAAAATAGAGAAGTATCTCTACCCTTCAGGTCGGTCGATCGAATGGTCGTTCGATCGGACGGCGATCCGATTGGCGAGGCTTCTCAGTTTGAGAACAAGTTTACAGAAGGACGGTCACTCCATTGGATGGCTATCTGATCGGGTGGCAATCCGTATGTATTGAACATGTTGAAAATTGATTAAGTACCAAAGTCCCAAACGCCACTCGATCGGGTGGTCGTTCGATCGGATGGCAATCCGATCGGACGGTAAACCGTTAGTCATTCAGAACCTTGGAATTTTGAATAAAAGTTTAAGGGTGGAACCTAGTGCAACCCGATCGGATGGCCGGTCGATTGGACGACAATCCGATTGGATGGCAATCCGATCAGACGGCAATCCGTCTCGACGATCTGATCGACTTAACACTTGATTATGTTTGAAGTTTTGTAGTTTTGCACGAGACGTTATGATGATTTGCTTGAACAACAAAACCTTATCTCGACCCAAATGACCCAACCGAACAGGAATCACCCTAGTCCGACCGGTTCACGGTTCGAGACGGTTGTTCATGTTCAAACCCGAAATCAGTAGTCTCTTAGATAAAATTCAGATCTGGAACTAATACATCACTAAGAATGAGTAGAAGATCAGAACAAGCTCCGATTCTATCGGTTTTGAGTGCATTGAGTGTAAAAGAGTTGAAAGAAAGTTGGAAAACCTTCTTTCAATCCTTTTCACCATGAATCTGTGTAGATCTATGCGAAAACGTAGATTATTCATGTGGAATCCTTCAGATCTAAGTTGTTCTTGGTGGAATGAAGCCAATCTTTGAAGTTCATAAGAACTCCATGATGACATCATCCTAGAACACCTCAAATCCTGTGATTTCACGGTTAAAAGTTGAGATTAAAAGGTGAAAATGATGAAGAAGTGTGTGTAGATCATAGAAGTACAAGATTTAGGTTGAAAACTTACAAGGATCGAGAGAAATCGAGAGAAATGAGGGCTTGAGGTCGGCTGGTCGAACAAGGGAGTTGTCACATCACAAATGATGTGACAGGTGGGTATTTATAGGGTTTCCCAAAAAGGAAAGTGGGGAAAGTGGCTGGTCGATCGGGTGGCAATCCGATCGGGTGACAACTCGATCGGATGACAATCCGATCGGATGGCAATCCGACCGGATGGCCACTCCATCGGTTGGCCACTCGATCCTGGTGTTTGGCGCAATGAGTTTTGTCGTTTCGATTTGCGTGTTGAGCGTTGCGATGCGATTCAAGTGAGCGATGCGATAGTATTTCCCATTAGTTACACAAATAACATAACTACTATATCTAACATACAATCACTATAATTAACTTGCGTTTAGCGTTTAAGATTCGATTGCGATGCGATAGATTGCGATTTGCGATTAATACTTCAACATAAACATAACAAGCACAAGTAGCACATAAATAGCACACACACGTAAAACAAGGACACATAATTCGAGTTACGATTGCGATAGCGATAAGCGATTTAAATATGCGATTAAACCTCGATTATTAATAGATACTCCGCATAATACAACTAAAGCGATTAAATAAATATATTCGATTACAAGTCAAAGAAGTCAAAAAAGTAGTTGAGCAAGGAGTGACAGATCGAAATTAGCAATATTTTCTTCCTTTGACTTCAATCTTGACTTTGACTTTGACTTTCGAAACACAGGGTGTTACAGCCTCCCCTACTTAAGGGAATTTCGTCCCGAAATTAGGCTTTAGAGGTAACAAACAACTGCGGGTACTTCGCCTTCATGTCGCTTTCGAGTTCCCAGGTAAACTCGGCGCCGCGTTTGCCTTCCCAGCGAACCTTCACAATGGGAATGTGTGAGCGTCTGAGCACCTTGGTTTGTCGTCCCACGATCTCGACAGGCTTTTCCACAAAGTGTAATGTTTCGTCCACTTGCAAGTCCTCAAGAGGGACATGCAATTCTTCGTCGGCCAGGCACTTTCTGAGGTTCGAAACGTGGAAAGTCGGGTGGACGTTACTCAGTTCCTCTGGTAGTTCGAGTCTGTAGGCTACTTTTCCAATCCTTTCCAGAATCTTAAAGGGTCCAACATGTCGAGACTCGAGCTTTCCTTTCTTGTCGAATCTGACCACCACCTTCCAAGGTGCAACCTTTAGGAGTACGTGATCGCCAACGTCAAATTCAAGGGGATTGCGGCGTCTATCAGCGTAACTTTTCTGTCGGCTCCGAGCTTTCAACAGATTGTCTCGAATTTGGAAGATTTTGTCTGTCGTTTCTTGCAACAGCTCGGGACCGGTAATTTGCGCGTCTCCGATCTCGTGCCACACAATAGGCGATCGACATTTCCTTCCGTATAAAGCCTCAAACGGTGCCATTTGTATGCTAGAATGATAACTATTATTGTACGAGAATTCGACCAAATGTAAGTACGCGTCCCAATTACCACCGAAATCTATGACACACGAACGGAGCATGTCTTCAAGGGTACAAACCGTTCTTTCAGTCTGACCGTCGGTTTGGGGATGGAAAGCGGTACTTAGATTAAGAGTAGTACTGAGAGCAGATTGAAACGTTTCCTAACAACGTGAGGTAAACCGACCATCGCGGTCAGAGATGATGTCGCGAGGCGCCCATGTCGACTAATGATCCTGTTGGTGTAGATTCAGGCTAATTTTTCTTCCTTGTAGTCTTCTCGTATCGGTAGGAAGTGAGCTGACTTAGTCAAACGGTCAACCACAACCCATATGCTATCATGACCAGATTGGGTACGCGGAAGTTTTGTTATGAAATCCATGGCTATACTCTCCCATTTCCACATCGGGGTCTCAGGTTAAACAAGTAAGCCAGAGGGTCTTTGATGCTCAGCCTTGACCTTAGAACAGGTCAGGCATTTTGAAACATAGATTGCGATATCCTTCTTCATGCTCAGCCACCAGTACTTTTAGCGCATGTCCTGGTACATCTTGTCAGCACCGGGATGAATGGAATATCGAGATTTGTGGGCTTCGTCCATCAGAAGTTGTCGCAAGTTCGTACGCTTGGGAATCCATATTCGGTCCAATTAATGAAAGATGCCATTCGACTTATTCTCGAGTTGGGCGCCATCGTTTAGAATCCTTTCCTTCTTCAAAGTTCGCTTGGTAAAACAAGCATGCTGCTCGTCACGGATAAGAGTTTCGAGATGAAATTGGGCTTGAGAGTTTCGAACGCTAAGCAAATAGCTTCGTCGACTGAGAGCATCGGCCACGACGTTTGCTTTGCCTGGATGGTAACAGATCTCACAATCGTAATCGTTGAGCAGTTCTACCCATCGGCGTTGACGCATGTTCAGCTCTTTCTGGTCAAAGATATGTTGTAGGCTCCTATGATCGGTGAAGATCATACACTTTGTACCACAAAGGTAGTGTCGCCAAATCTTTAACGCAAAAACAACTGCGCCAAGCTCGAGGTCGTGTCTGATGTAGTTCTTCTCGTGGATCTTGAGCTGTCGAAAGGCGTATGCGATAACCTTGTCTCGTTGCATAAGAACACAACCAAGACCAAGGTTCGAGGCATCACAGTAGACTACGAAATTATCGTTTCCGACGGGCAATGAGAGCACGGGAGCATTGCAAAGCATAGTTTTGAGAGCTTGAAAGGCTTCCTCTTGTTTAGTTCCCCAAACAAAAGGTTTGTCTTTATGCGTAAGAGAGGTTAACGGCACGACGATCTTAGAGAAACCTTTGATAAAACGGTGATAATAGCCTGCTAGTCCTAGAAATGAACGGACTTCAGACGGATTCTTGGGTGTAACGTAACTCTTAACTGCTTTGATCTTCGCAGGGTCAACATGAATACCTTGACTATTGACAATGTGACCCAAGAATTGGACCTCCTCCAGCCAGAATTCACACTTGGAGAATTTGGCGTAGAGACGGTTTCCTTGGAGTAACTCAAGAACCAAACGTAGATGCTGCGAGTATTCGGCTTTTGATTTGGAATAGATCAGGATATCATTGATGAATACGATTACGAAGCGATCAAGGAAGGGTTTGCACACTCGATTCATTAGATCCATGAAGACTACAGGAGCGTTGGTCAAACCAAAAGGCATGACAACGAACTCGAAATGACCATAGCGGGTTCGAAAAGCAGTTTTGGGTATATACTCCTCTTGAATGCGTAATTGATGATAGCTTGAGCGTAGATCGATCTTAGAAAAACACGTAGCACCTTGTAGCTGATCAAACAAATCATCGATTCGGGGCAAGGGATAGCGATTCTTGATTGTCAACTTATTCAGCTCCCTATAATCGATACATACATCCTGAACGAACCATCCTTCTTTTTTACGAAAAGGACAAGCACGCCCCATGGAGAAGTGCTAGGGCGAATAAAGCCTTTATCAAGAAGTTCCTGGAGCTGACTCGAGAGTTCGCGCATTTCAGAAGGAGCGAGATGATACGGCGCTTTAGCAACAGGGTTGGCTCCAGGAATGAGGTTGATTCGGAAATCGATATCATGAGCGGGCGGTAACCCGGGTAGATCATCGGGAAAAACGTTAGGAAATTCACGAACAACGGGGACTTGATCCATTTCCTTAACTTCCTTTTTCTCCGCTACTACAATGTGTGCCAAGAAAGCTTGGTATTCCTTGCAGAGATACTTGCCAGCCTGAACACACGACATGAGTTAGAGTTTCTTCGACGCGACTTCACCGTAAACACACAATTGATCACCATTAGCGAGTGAGAATCGAATCATCTTATCGAAGCAAACAACTTCAACATGGTTTTCACGAAGAAAGTCCATGCCTACTATGACGTCAAAATTTCCGAGCTGCATCAGAATGGGATCAATAGGAAAGATGTGATTGTTGAGCTCGAGAGTACAATCACGAAGAACAGAATTGACAGCGACGGTTCTTCCGGTGGCAACTTCAATATCGAACGTCGAGGGGAGATGAACGCGCTTACGATTAAGGAGCTTTTCGAATTCAAGCGATATAAAACAATTATTGGTTCCAGTATCAAACAAACACGAAGCATATATACCATTCACAAGGAACGTACCATTCACCACATTGTTATCAGCTTGAGCTTGACGGACATTGATGTTGAAAGTGCGTTCGCGAGGTGCTGGTTGTTGCTGCTGTTGCTGAGGCTGCTGCTAGGGCTGCTGTTGTTGTGGCTCTTGCTTGACCACTCAGTTCGGGCACATGTTGGCGAAGTGGTTGGGATCACCACACGCATAGCAAGCTCTAGCATTGACCACGGGTGCAGGAGCGGCTTGATGGCCTTGAGGAGCAGTAAGTAGACCTTGTTGAGCAGGATCTTGACCTTGGGTTGGAGCAGGGTTTTGACGTGGACCTGTACGGCAGTTGGCGGTGAAATGGCCGTACATGTTGCAAAGGGCACAGTATCTGCAGGTGATTCCCACTGGGTGGTGATAAGTACAAGTAGGCCAAGCCGGGTGAGGACCAGTATACGCACCCTTTCTGGTGGTGCGTTGGTAACCGAGGCCGCTACTTGGCAGTGTTGGTGTTGCTGAGGAGCTGGAACAGCTTGAAGTGGGGCTGGATTGGTCACAACACAGTTCTTGTTGCTGGAACTGCTGTTGTTCTTCCTTTTGCGTCTTGAGAGCTTGGATGACTGAGGAGCGGCGACGGTTTCAGCGGTTGAAGCAGTGGTAGCTTGATGCAGATTCTTGGGAGCTTTATCCAAGACACCCGACTTGACTTGCTTGTCGTTGATCTCAGCAGCGAGCAAGTAGGTTTCTTTAATCGTCGACGTCTTTGCAGCTTGGATGAAATCAGCCATGCAATCCGGAAGAGCACGAATATACTTTTTGATGGCGATTTCGGGCGTCTTGACTTGATCCGGACAGATAATACTCAACTGCTTGAAGAGAGCAATCAAACCAGCGTTGTCACCATCCTTCTGCTTAATGTGCCAGAATTCATCCTCCAACTATTGGCGCTCATGGGGAGGGAAAAACTCTTCCATCATCACGTCCTTCAACTCATCCCATGATAGCCCATAAGCTGCATCATTTCCGCGTTTGTTTCTCTCGGCCGTCCACCAGTCTAAAGCACGGGACTGGAAGACGCCAGTTGTGTTGAGAGTACGGAGATTGTCAAGATAGCCACTCTGGCGCAAGGTGACTTCGATAGAATCAAACCATTGAAACATGGTCGTAGGATCATCTTCACCAGTAAACTCTTTCGGTCAGCAGGCTTTGAACTGTTCAAAGCTAAAAGTAGCTTTGGGAGTATCAGTTCTGGACTCTTCAGAATATTTGCTTGCATTCTCATGAAGTTCACTGACAATATGAGGAATAACTTTCGCCATCTGTTTAGCAACCATAGAGGCGAGGCGTTTATCTGCCTGTTTTCGACGTGCGGCTTGGGTAGCGCGAGATCCAGATGACGATATTGTTTGCATCAGACAGCGCCATAGGACTCAAAACACTATTCGATTATTCCTAGTATAGTCTAGCGATTCACCATACAGCTCAGGAACACAATCATTCATATAGGCACATAAACATATAAGCGCGTAATAACGTAGGGC
>JARYGA010057059.1:0-49728 GCA_030545235.1 Helianthus tuberosus
AGGAGCTGGAGTGTGCCTTGTTAGCCCAGAGAAGCATGAGTTCACCTATGCTATCAAGTTGGATTTCAAAAATACCAACAACGAGGCAGAATATGAAGCGTTTTTTTGTAGGCTTGCGCCTAGCCATCAAGATGGGAGCTCAAAATTTGCAAGTGCATGTCGACTCTCTCCTGATCGCAAGTCAAATTAATGGATTGTATGATGCAAAAGGTGAAGTTATGGCCTTGTATTTGGAGCAAGCGAAAGAGTTGCTTCAGCAATTCAAGTCATACAAGGTAGTTCATATCAATCGGTCAGAGAACAAACCAGCAGACGCTTTGAGCAAACTCGCCTCAACAGCTTTTCAACATCTCGCCAAAGATGTAAGAATTGAAGTCTTAAAAAACCCGTCGGTTTTGTTGGGTCAAGTGAATGTGATCGAGATAGGGCAACCGTCCTGGATGACCCCTATCATCCAGCATTTGTAAGAAGGAACTCTCCCTGAGAACAGAGCGGAAGCTAGAAAGATACAGAACAAAGCGTTGTTCTATGAGATGAATGGTGGAATCTTGTATCTAAGATCCTTCTTGGGGCCACTTCTGCGCTGTGTGGATCCCCAAGATGCAAATTACCTGATCAGGGAGATTCATGAAGGCATCTGCGGCATTCATGCGGGCCCGCACATAGTTGTCGCGAAGATAATGAACGCTGGTTACTATTGGCCAGGGATGCACGTTGATGCTCTAAAGGAATTGCACAAATGCGACTCCTGTCACAGGCACGCCCTGAAAACCCTGCGCCCAAAAAACGATCTTATCCCCGTGTCCACTGCCTGGCCCTTCCAGCAGTGGGGGATTGATATGGTGGGACCTTTCCCTGAAGCTCCTGGTGATGTGAAGTTTATAATCGTTGCTGTTGATTATTTCACCAAGTGGGTGGAGGCCAAAGCTCTCGCCTCAACTACTGTAATGATGGTGCGCAAGTTCATATGGGAACACATCATTTGCAGATTTGGTCTCCCACTCAAGATTGTAACCGATAATGGCACCAATTTCGCTTCTGAAGACCTTCAAGAATGGATGAAAGAGATGAATATCGAGCACACTTTCTCTTCCTTTGCGCACCCTCAGGGAAACGGCCATGTAGAAAGTGTCAACAAGAGAATCGTTGAAGGGATAAAGGCCTGCCTGGGCACTAAGAGAAGAGGCTGGGTAGATGAGCTCCCGAGCATCCTGTTGGCTCATCGAACCATGCCGAAAACGAGCACTGGCGAAACCCCCTTTAGCCTGGTCTACGGCTCAGAGGCGGTTATCTCAGCTGAAATTAGCCTCCCCTCGCCGTGCTTGACAACGGTCAACAAAATCGATAATGAGGCGGAGCGCCGTCTACCTACTCGAAGAGAGGTGTGAAATAGCGTGAATCAAAGAGGCCAAGTACAAGACACAGTTGGAGAGGTATTACAATGCAAGAGTGCGCATTTGTACCTTCACTCCAGGAGAGTACGTCTTCAGAGACAATGAAGCCTCCAATGCTGAACGCTCCGGGAAGCTAGCACCCAAGTGGGAAGGCCCATACTTAATACATGAGGTGCTAGGAAAAGGGGCATACAAGCTGCGCACCCTGGATGGATACATCATCCCGCGCACATGGAACGCGCAACAATTGTGCAAATGTTACATGTGACTACTCTCGGCCATGCGCCCCTATCCAGTTATGTTGGCCATGCGCCTTTTTAATTACTTAAGTCGGCTTTACGCCCTTCTATTTTGATTATGTATGTTGGCCTTGCGCCTGTTTCAAAGCTACTTAATGAAAGCATTGACTATGCCTTTTGTTTTTAGCATCATGACTTCTACGTTACAAATGCATGTTAAACTTTTGATTAGCACGAAAACACTTCAGTAAATTACGAGCTCTAGAGTCATGCCTCCAAGGTCCTCCGCGATCATAGCGTGAGACCGAGAAGTTACACTCATATGCGAGCCACACTTACATTTATTCGCGCTAACTTAACCAAAGTTTCTAACAACAATACAATAATTGTAACTTGACATAAGAGAACAAGCGTAAATGTCACATTCCAAAAAGTGCAGCAGCGCAATAATTACATAATAAAGTAGCAAAACATCATCATATCAATTCAACAAGCGCGACTGCGCGATAAGTTACATCTAGCATCTCAAAAGAATATTACAAGGCACAAAGCCTATCAACACTATCTACTCATAACCATCACCATCATCATCATCATCATCATCATTCCCATCGCCATCGCCATCACCACCGGCTGGTTCTTCCTCATCAGATAACTCCACAGTCTGTGGAGGGTCTAGAATAGTCTTTAGCCGCTGGCACCAGTCGTCATGCTTCAGCGCTTCTGCGACCAATTCCATCACAGACAGTGATAAATGGTTATAGATCCCTTCAGCGCGGGCTAATGCAGCATCAGCCTGATCGGTCATGGAGCAATGACTGACATCAAACTCCTGTCCTAATGCCTCTTCAACATGTTGCGCACACTCCAGATAACCTCCACGATGACCAACCGCGCGTGAGGCATCTATGAGAGCGGCAACAGCCGCATCCAGCTCAGAATCATTCAGGATAGAGTTAGCCATCTACAAGAAAGGCAATGGATAAGAAATAAGATTTAACAAGAAATAAAGCCTAAATTTAGAAAGGGAAACCTTACCAGAACTACCCCTCTACCACGCAGTCATTCAGCTTCGGAGACCAGCGTATCTACGATTGATTAAGCTTCAGCGTATATGTTTTGGGCTACATTAAGAGCAGAGGTGCTAATCTCCCGTGCTTCGTCGGCCTTCTGTTTGGCCTCCTCAGCGGCAGCAGTCTTAACACGTTCAGCCTCCAAATCAATCTCCAACGATTCGCTCTTGTCAGTTTGCTCACGCAATCTACGCTTCAACTCCGCAATATCGACATCCTTGGCATGCAAGTCTTTGTCCATGGTTGACACCTGCGCCTTCAATTCAGCCTGCGAGGGGTGAAATAACGACTTAGTAATATTTCGACAAGTAAAGAACAACATAAAGAAGAAAAGGCTAAGGCTTAAAGTTGAACCTCAATGCGCTCTTTGTCTGCCTCAACATCCTCAACCTTCTTTGTTAATGTGGAAATCTGAGCCTCAAGGTCGGTAATCTTGGTGTGAACAGCAAACATGCGCTGATTATCTTTTTTGCATATTTCTTTCCAGTCAGCACGCTCTTTCGACAAGAGCTCTTCAGCAACACGTAGCTTGCACTTTAGGCCATCACGCCCCCACTCTTCAGACTTTTTCTCCGCTTCGAAGGCGGCATTCTCTTCAGCAAATGTAGCCTTCAGCTTCTCAAAATCCTTGACCTGCCTTAGCACCCGCTCACGGTATTTTTCCCAATCACCCCGCTCTTTAACCATCGTACGCCACTCGCGCACGATTTGTTGGTTAGCGGCGCGGGTGTTGGCTTCTCCAACAACATAGGCATGGTACAAGGAATCATGGGATCGCGCCCTCTGCCGGTTAACTTCCCCAGGAGGGAAGGAATTCAAGAGCCGGTCACGGCAAGGAGCAAACTCCAGGAAGGTATCCTTCTGCTTCAAACCCCATGGAGCTCGGTGGGGAGCATCACTGCGAGCCTCCTCGGTGTAAGTTTTATAATAAATGTCGCCTAAGGTATCCTTAGGAACGATAGGAGTCTGTGGCATGGATCCTCCAGCACCACCAGCCGCACCTGCGCCACCTACAGCAGTAGCCGATCCCCCAGCATCAGAAGTGACTTGACAATTTGGGTGGGGGCATCGACCTGCGCAGGCTTGGTTGGCTTAGCAACCTCGGGTCCCTTCCCTCGAGTAGTTTCCTTATTTTTCTCATGAAGGGGCTGGTCAAGCCCCGTAATATGGACGACCTCCGGACCCTGCGCCTTATCATGTGCAATAGTAGCAGCGGCCCCGGTCTCCTTGGATTTATCGCCCTCAGGCTTTTCCGCAACCTTCTCTTTCTCTTTTTCTTTCTCCTTCTCAACAGGCTTCTCAGCAGCCTTCTTTTTCTCTTTCTCAGCCTCCAACCCAGCAGACTTAAGAGGCTTGATCACAACCCTGGTTGTTGCAACCCTCGCCCCTTATCTGTCCCGGGAACGGGCGGTCGCGAACATTAGTTGTGGTGGTATCATTTATTAATTTGGCAGCAGAAATTACATCAGGACCGTAGTTAGGAAATGTTTATCAGAGTAAAACCACCATATTTTATATTAATAACCACATGGGTAATCCCAAGTTTCTTTATTACAATACGTTTATAGGGATAAACCCTATTTTATTGAATTTAAAACATCGTCTTTTAGTTAACTTTTATAGCCACATTTTTCCAAGCCGTCAGTGCTCTCCAGCTGGCTTTTTCCTAATTGACTTTCACATTGTGTTACCTGAAACGCGTTTTAAAAACAGTTGTCAGTGGGAAATACTGGTGAGTGAATCCCAGTTTAATCAAGAAGAGTTTTATCAATTAACACAGTATTGAGAGCGATCACAATGTTTATTTCTACACAATTACTCATTCAGTACTGTCAATCCTGACTGGTGGGTCATATTACACATTGGCTAACTCGTTGTCCAATTGTAACGTGTTCCACATTTTGTATACAAAACCCCAACATACCGGCAGTAACTGAAGAACTACAAAGACTCAATCACTGCTTAATCATATTGTAAAGCATTTAAGGTTTTGTAAAATAGTTCACAAAAAGGTTTATAAAAAGCGGATAAACTCACATTGCTGTTTTAGACTTCTTCTAGGGTTTCCTGGTGTTAATCTATAATTTACACAAATGTATATATGTTAGTATAATAACCCTTTAATTATATTAACGATACCCTCCCCGAGACGGTATTCCAACAACTACGTCGGGCAGAACCACGACAGTTGTTACGGAACCCTGGATCAATCAGGCAGCGTATCTAATACGTAACTGGGGTTATAATACTTACAACGGAGCAGAACTTCGTTAATTAGGGGGATATAATACCCGTATATTATACCTACTTCTCAGAAATTCGTTAAGAAAGAAATGAATTGAGCGACGGAAAACGGAATCCCGATGCCTTCTTATATACGTCTGATTTCTGAGTCTCTCGCAGCCTTCGTAAGGTTAGGCTTAGGCCTACGCGGCCCGCGTACTTGGGGGTTAGGCCGTAGGTGATCCGGGTGTCACACCCTGGCTTTGCGGAAGCGTGGTTAATTTTGGTGTGACTTCTTAATACCATAGCTTAATCATACCAAAGCTATATGAGTTAAAAACATGCAGGATCATCCATTAAGTTTTGAAAACCAAACACAATACCATTGTTTTAACATACCCTGACCACCATAATCTTGTTCAACAAACATTACAAACTGAAACATAACATAAACATGGTTTAAGGACTGTGTCTTGTCCAGGAAAGAGACACATCCCCTAAACCCCGGATGACCTCGGAAACTAGTGCAGCGGAAAACATGCCATACCGTGCCAGATCTCGTTAATTTCCTGAAATACATGTAAGTTGAAAAATCAACAATAATGTTGAGCGAGTTCATGTGTTTAGCATGTGCGCGCGAATAAACCTTTATAATCACTGAATGCTTTGTAAACTCTGGTATGAAGCAGATAAGGAAACATATTAGTAAATGTGTAACCACATGGTCCAACCTTAGGGCGCATGGGTGGGGATAGGACAAGGTCACCTCATGGTCCAACCTTAGGGCGCATGGGTGGTGTTACGACGAGGTCACCACATGGTCCAACCTTAGGGCGCATGGGTGGTGTTATGACAAGGGCACCACATGGTCCAACCTTAGGGCGCATGGGTGGTGTTATGGCAAGGTCACCACATGGTCCAACCTTAGGGCGCATGGGTGGTGTTTGTCATGCTCAAATAGGCCTATCACTCGTATCCCTCGATCGCACTATGAGGACTAATGTTCTTAAGGTTTCACCTACCCAAGCACATAACCTAACAGTTCCTTCCTGAGCTGACCATACCATGTAAGAAATATTCAGTAACATGTATTTCACCCCCGCAGTTAAAAACTGAAAACAGTTAAGAGAAAAGGGGGACATGAACTCACAGTGAATGCGCGTCTCTACCAAGTGTCTCCAATACAGTAAGCTGTGCAACGACCTACAAGTGCTAATTCTATTAGACGGACGGCCGTGCCTTAGCTTTACAGTTTATGTCTTTGGGGAAATAGTTAGACAACTATTTCGTGTGTTTGTTCCGTATACACTTGGTAGTTATTCTTCCCAAGGATGGGGGATACAATACATGTGCGTAAGTTACGTTTTATCAATCTTGTGGTAATGTAATTACCGGTGTAACTTATATGTTTGTGGAAGCGTTCGTAAGGTTTTGGGATCATTAACGCTTGTAAATATTATTTTCACTCTAAAATAATATTTATGTATTTCACAAAATAATCATAATCAGTGTTGTGACAAATATATTTATCACGTCAATCTTTGTGAAAATCCCACCTCCGAATATTTAGTAAAATATAGTGCTGGCGAAATTTATGTTTTGAAAATATGTCCAAAGATAGTTCTAACACTTGTTGTGTAAAAAGTCTAAGTGTTAGGTTTTTAGAAAATTTCGCCAGAGTTTCCTCTGTAACTGGAGGTGGCCACGCTTTCAAGCGTATCATTTTCTTTTAACAAATCAATTCAACAATCTTCTTTATTCAATCAAACAATTTCCGACACGTCAAACTAGTCGACAAGTATGTAAATCGCATAATCGCATGAACTTGCAGTTTTTTTCCGAATCTATAGTGTAAACACCCTTTATATATGTAGATCTTTATATAAAGTAACTTTAATCTCATAAAAACCTCGTGTTTAGAGGAACCCGTCTTTACAACTTCTAGTCACTTTTCCCAAAAATAGTTATTTGTCGGATCTTTTTGTTTCACAAGTGTTTACACACTTGTGGTTTATAAAACCATATTTATTAGTGCAAGATCCTTCTTTAAAATACATGATTTCTTAAATGTGTGGTCCTTCAAAAATACCACTTGCGGATACGTAGATCCGCTAAGTTTAAACACCATTTTACCGGTTAAACCACTTTTACACAAGTAAAATATTTTCATACAAGTTCATGTATCTTGTGTGGTAGAGTTTCGCCTTTTAACCCTTGTGTCAACCAAAAATGAGCTTATGTGAAGATACATGATCTTACAAAGTCGGGTTAAACGGAGATCCGAGCTACCACATCATAGATCGGGTCTAGATAAACACAAATCTCGAATACTACAACTTTTACACAACACATGTGTTATTAACCACCACTTTTATAGTTTTTACTAGACTTTTATGCATCAAAATGTATGTTTGCGATGTTTAACCGACAATATTCCTTTTAACCACTTTAGATATGTTCAAGAACAAGTTTTAAACATTATACCTCTAGCTCAAGGCTAGGGAAGATCTTTGATGAAAAACGCGTGTATAAAAGCTAACGGTAGAGGTCCTTCGCGTTCCGAGTGCTTCGAGGCTCCTAACACGTGATCCTTGAAGTGTGTATATGCTTGGAATTGCTTGCTTGAAATCGAAAATGGATGGGTGGGGGTGGGTTGTTCTCGGCCGAGACCTCCAAGAGAGGGAGAGAAAATGTGTTGTGTAGTGGAGTGTGTGGTGGATGATTATGTGGTGCCAACTAGCATCTTATAGACAATTTAGAAAGATTATTGTCCAAAGGAAATTGTGCCCCCTAGATTTTAAGCAAATGAGATCTAAACAAATCACGAGGACAAGATATGTCCCCCTTGGGGACGGTTTTAGTTAGGGGGGGGGGGGTAGTTTGGTCCGATTCTAACTATTGGTTAGGGCTTAGTTTAGTTAAACAAGTTAGTTAAGCAAGTTAAGTATTAAACTTAGTTACTTGCGTGTAGTTTGTTTTAACGGGTGTTAGGGTAATCAGAGACCCCAACTGGCTCAGAAAAATATAATTAGTGAAAATATTAATATTTTCATGTTCCAGGTAAAGTCCGGGTGTCCGGTTGGATAGTAATCCGTTAAAGCCTTTTGTAACGCTTTAAAGTGTCGTTATTACATTTTTAGTGACACAATTTGTTTTCCCGACACTTGAGAAAGTGTCTAGTAATATTTTCTCATGTTCTGGCACTTTATTAGTCAGCTAGAAGCTGGTTTATTTATTAAAGAGCTGTGTTTGGTACTTTAAGTACGTTTTTGGCACATCCGAATCAGTGTATCTTATCCCTAGAGACGCGGTACCATAACCCTTATATCCCTACACTCACTACCAGTGTAGTCAAAATATATGAGGCTCTTAACAGGCCTTAGAGGCAGTATTTGCCTGATGCTGGCTATATCAGCATGTTCACTGTGTATCCGTTTAGTGCTACTGTGCTTTTTGTGCATCATGTTTGTCACTAGGGTCCAGTATGTAAGTAATGTAGTGACAGCAAATAAAGTATGATGCAAGTAAGTGCACGTATCAGTATGCAGGTAGCAGTTTATCAGCTAGTTCAATCAAGCACAGTAATCAAGTAGTAATTAATCATTAATTAAGTTGTACGGATACCTGGTTTTGTGCGGGTTGTCACATTCTCCCCCCGTTAAATAAATTTCGTCCCGAAATTTAAGTTCTGCTTGTAGAAGCAGGGTTCTTAGGAAATAAGTGTGGGTATTTCTCTTTCATCCGGTCCTCACGTTCCCAGGTAAATTCAGGACCATGTCTGGCATTCCAACGAACCTTGACGAGCTTGACACTGCTCCGGCGGGTCTTGTTAACTTTCCAATCCGTGACCTCAACAGGTTCTTCAACGAAGTGGAGCGTGTCGTCAATATGAATCTCGTCGATGGGAATGGCAACGTCAATTTGAGTTGGACTTTTCTTTAGATTGGATACATGAAATGTATCGTGAACACCATTCAGTTCAGCAGGTAGGTCCAACTTGTATGCTACAATTCCAATTCTTTCCAGAATTCTGAAAGGACCAATGTAGCGCGGATTTAACTTCCCACGCTTTCCAAAGCGTGCCACCCCCTTCCAGGGTGAAACTTTCAATAACACCATTTCTCCAACTTGAAAATCCACATGTTTTTGGTTTGGATCCGCATAGGCCTTTTGTCTGTGGCGAGCTGTTTCGATGCGTTTAAGTATTTGCGCAATCTTGTCTGTCGTCTCTTGGACGATCTCGGGACCAGCAAGTTGCCTATCACCGGCGTCAGACCAACATAGTGGTGATCGGCACTTGCGTCCGTATAGGGCCTCCAATGGCGCGACACCAATACTGGTGTGGTAGCTGTTGTTGTATGAAAATTCGACCAAAGGTAGGTGTTTATCCCAGCTACCGCCCAAATCCATAACACATGCCCTCAGCATGTCTTCCAAAGTCTGTATCGTTCGCTCGCTCTGGCCATCAGTTTGCGGATGGAACGCAGTGCTCAGATTCAATTGTGAGCCAAAAGATTCTTGGAAGGATTGCCATATCCTTGACACAAACCTTCCGTCTCTATCAGAGATGATCGAGAGAGGTACTCCATGACGTGCGACGACCTCTCTCATGTATATTTCCGCAAGTTTACTAGTGCTGTCTTTCTCCTTGATTGGCAGAAAGTGTGCGGACTTTGTTAGGCGGTCAACTATTACCCAAATCATATCACGGCCTCTTGGCGTTCTTGGCAATTTTGTAACAAAATCCATTGAGATTTGTTCCCATTTCCACTTGGGAATTCTATGGTTGTTGCAGAAGTCCCGAAGGCTTCTGGTATTCCGCCTTGACCTTAGCGCACGTTAAACATTTGCTCACGTAAATAGCAACATCGCCTTTCATCCTAGGCCACCAGTAATAATCTTTGAGATCTTGGTACATCTTATCCGATCCAGGGTGGATAGAGTACCGTGACTTGTGCGCTTCGTCGAAAATAACTTCCCTTAATCCACCAAATAGAGGAACCCAAATCCTTTTCTCAAAACATAACGTTCCTTCCTCGTTTGGTACCAAAAGCTTTTCCATTCCACGGAGATATTCTTCCTCAAGTTTTCCCTCCTTGAGAGCTTCCTTTTGTGCAGCACGAATGCGCAATGAAAGATCGGTTCGTATAATCATTTCCAAAGCCCTAACCCTTATGGGCTTGATTTTTCTTTACGACTTAGGGCATCGGCGACTACATTCGCCTTCCCTGGATGATACTTGATCTCGCAGTCGTAATCGTTCAGCAATTCAACCCATCGTCTCTGTCTCATATTCAACTCCTTTTGGTTGAATATATGCTGTAGGCTTTTGTGATCTGTGAAGATTGTGCACTTCGTACCATACAGGTAGTGTCTCCAGATCTTTAGTGCAGAAACCACTGCGCCAAGCTCCAAATCGTGTGTGGTATAATTCTTTTTGTGCACTTTCAGTTGGCGTGATGCGTAAGCAATGACCTTTCATCAACACACAACCCAATCCTTGACGTGATGCGTCACAGTATACCACAAAGTCATCAGTCCTTCTGGTAGAGCTAAGATTGGCGCGTTACAAAACTTACCCTTTAATATCTGAAACGCTTCATCCTGTTTGATTCCCCAATCAAACGTCTTGTCCTTCTGTGTGAGGAGCGTCAAAGGTTGAGCGATTTTCGAGAAATCCTCGATGAACCTTCGATAGTAGCCAGCCAAACCCAAGAATTGTCGAATCTCGGTTGGCGTTGTAGGCGTTTCCCAATTCTTGATTGCCTCGATCTTTGTGGAATCAACATGAATCCCATTTCCATTAACCACATGTCCAAGAAACTGGACTTCGCGTAGCCAAAACTTGCACTTAGAGAACTTGGCATACAACTGTTCCTTCTTTAGCAGCTCCAGAATAGTTCTTAGATGCTGTTCGTGTTCAGCCTTTGTCCTTGAATAAATCAAGATGTCGTCGATAAACACAATTACGAACTTGTCCAAGTATGGCTTGCAAACTCTATTCATGAGATCCATGAATACCGCAGGTGCGTTTGTCAAACCAAATGGCATAACGAGGAACTCGTAGTGTCCATAACGAGTTCGGAAGGCTGTTTTCGGGATACTTTCCTCCTGTATCCTTAATTGATGGTATCCAGATCGAAGATCGATCTTTGAATAATAGTTCGAGCCTTGCAGTTGATCAAACAGATCGTCGATTCTTGGCAGAGGATACCTGTCCTTGATCGCCAGCTTGTTCAATTCTCTGTAGTTGATGTTTATTTGAAATTCATCATCCTCCTTTTTGATGGGTAACAATGGGATTACCCCAAAAAGGAATTTTTGGTCTGTTATCTTCCTTCTCCATCCGTTACCAACACTTCTCTGTCAACCCTTGCATCTCCGAAAATGTAAGTTGCTATGATGCATCGACTACGGGTGCAGTGCCCGGAGTTAAGTCGACGCGGGATTCGACTAATCGTGAGGAGATGATTCCGGCAAGTCTTCGGGGAAGACTTCGGGGTATTCTCCAATCACAAGGATACCTTTGAGTTTTGGTTCTTCGACTTCCTTTTCCATAACATGAGCCAAGAATGCAACACATCCTTTGTGCGAGAATTTTTGGGTCTTCTTATAATCCGCAGGAGCGTATCCTGCTCCACGAGTCACGATCATTCCTCCGTTCGTCGTCGGGGCGTGGACGTCAATCTCCGCATGGTAATTCGACAACCAGTCCATCCCAATTATCACGTCGAAGCTTCCGTTAGGCTTATTCTATCGAGAACTGGGTATCTAGGTTACTTACTACTAAAACAACTGTATTTTCTGAAGCTAAAATTTGGCAATACTGTCAAATAGAGCATAACATTAACTTTTATGAGACGTACCGATATCCACGCTTGGATTCTATCCCCGCTATTGAGCTTTCATCCACTTGCCTGAGTGTTCTTAGGGCAATACTTCCTGAAATGCCCCACATCACCGCAATTAAAGCATGCTTGGCCACAGCCTTGGTCGTCACCATCCCTGCCTTGATAGTTGTTGTCGTCGTTATTTCCCCCGCGATTTCCGCTACCATCTTGACCTCTATTTCCATGTTTAGTACCTTGCCGACACGTTTCCTTGATATGTCCCACCTTGCCACAGTTACCACATTTTCCATATCTACACCGCCCGTTATGGTGACGTCGACAGTTGTCGCACTTTGGTAGGATACCTGTGTACTCTTTTCTCTTTTTGGCCTTGTCGTTGCTACTTGACTGGGTACCCTGTTTGAAATTCGCCAACTTCCTCTTCTTATCCCCAGATGACTCTACATGAGTTTCCTTCTTCTCCTCAGAGGTTGAAAATTTGTTCATCCTGATTGCCTCTTCCGTCAGGGCTACACTTAGATTGATGGCCTCAGTGATTGTTGCAGGCTTTGACGCCGTTACCATGCTTATGATTTGGGGTGCCAATCCCCAAATGAAACGCTCAATCCTCTTAAACTCCGGATCTACCATGTATGGAACGATACGCGATAGAACTTGGAACTTCTCCACATACTCAACTATTTTTGGACCTTCCATCTTCAAGTTCCAGAACTCAGTTTCTACTTTCTGGCTTTCTGTTCTCGAACAGTACTTTTTATGCATTAGCTCTTTCAGCTCGTCCCATGATAGAGCATATGCAGCAGCCTCGCCCATTGTCTGAACCTGAAGTTTCCACCATGACAGAGCCCCATCTCGGAACAGCCCGGAAATGTACGTGACCTGATCTCTTGGGGCGCATTTGCTCGCACGCAAAACAGTGTCCGTCTTCTCAATCCAGTGTACGAAAGTTACGGCACCCCCAGTGCCGTCAAAATGTAGGGGCTGACAGCCTAAGAAATGCTTGTAAGTGCAGCCGTTGGGTGGATTACTTCCTGAGGTATCTCCGTTGTGCTCGGAGCGATGGGCGTCGTATTGTGCGATGACTGCAGCAATGATTCCCTGAAGTTCCGCCTCGTTGGTGGGTATGCGTACACCCCGTTTTGGAGGCATTTTCTGAAAGATGTTTCACGTAGGTTAGGTTATCGCGAATAAAATGCATGTATGCATTCAACATTATCAACACATAACATCTCATGCTATCAATAAATCATCCACATAACATCTCATGATATAAATAAATTAGCCTCTGCAATGATCGAGGCTTCGAGGTAGTAACCATACCCCTGATCTGGGGTGCAAGTGTCCAAGTGAATCGTTCAATCCTTTTGAATTCCGGTTTGACTAAGTAGGGGGGCGACCCTAGATAAGTCGTTTGATCGCTGGACAAGTTCAGGAATTTCTGGTTCGTCCATTTTCAAATTCCAGGACTTCACGTCAAGTTTCTGAGTTTCTGTCCTAAAACAACATTTCTTCTCAATCGTTTCCTTGAGCTCGTCCCAGCTCAGTGTATAAGCAGCGTCTGTGCCAAGGGTCTGAACCTGGAGGTTCCATTAAGAGAGTGTGCCATCTAGAAATATCCCTGAGATGTAGGTAACACTCTGTTGGGGCGAACAGTTACTCATTCTTAGAGTGGAGTTGGTCTTTTCGGACCAACGAACAAATGCAACGGTGCCTCCGATTCCGACAAAGTTCAAAGGCTTGCAGTTCAGGAACTGTTTATAGGTGCAGCCAGTTGGAGAGTTATCTCCAGTAATGCCATTGTTGTACTTAGAGTGGAGGGCTTCATGTCGTGCATTTATCTGTGAGATGCGTTCTTGCAGCTCGGCTTCTGTTCTTGGCAACGTACTGGTGTTTGTGTCACGCCTGGGTGACATTCCCTTTTATTGCAGTGGTGTGAAGCGGGTTAGACAACGTTTCAATTGTCTATGAGGTGTATAAGGCAACATAAGCCGTCATGTAATCACCCAATTTCGCACGCAAATATACTCACTGTATGAGTGGGGAAGTAAATTCCTGAGCCTTCACATAGGCTTGTCAATTTGGCTTGTTGCTTGTAATAGAATGAACTCGAGGCTACATCGCCTAGGTCATTTGTGTTTAGGTTATTTCCTGCTGCATTGGTTATCATTAGCTTGGCCTGCAGAGTCCACCAGGATTCCTGTGCACTACAAATCGTTATTACGTGGGCCCCCGTAATAATAAATTGTCTTGCATAGTTACCCCAAATTTTCTCTCATCCAAGCAGATGATCAATCAAGGAGCAACAGCCGGTGCATTGGCATGAACAGGGTCATACTCCAATGCAGGGTCAGGAGCAACGCCTGGCTCAGGGGCCACGGCTAGCTTCGAATCAAAAACTCCATCTCAAAATCAGCTGGATCAACATTCACAGGGGTTACAGGATCCCCCAAGGGCTGGTCTAAGTGCATGAACTCAGTGTCATGGTCTGGATCAACACCAGGCGGAAAAACAGAATTGTCCTCATAATCGCGATCAAACTCAAAGCTGTGTGTGGGATCCGGTTCAGCTGATGATGCCATATCAGGGTCGGCGTCGTGTAAGTGGTGCTGCATTCCCTGTATGTGCG
This sequence comes from Helianthus tuberosus, assembly GCA_030545235.1. Taxonomy (NCBI): domain Eukaryota; kingdom Viridiplantae; phylum Streptophyta; class Magnoliopsida; order Asterales; family Asteraceae; genus Helianthus; species Helianthus tuberosus. The sequence goes on from JARYGA010057059.1 coordinate 14,407, forward strand.
AAGACGCGGATGTCAGAGACTCAATTGAGTCTGGGATAGGGGAATGAGTTTCCCCTGCAGGAGCGTCCGCATGCAGTAGTCTAATGCTAGCAGCGAGAGGGCCTTGCCCTCAAGTGGGTCCTCCTCTTAATAGTTCGACATCGTCTTTAGAGGCAATGTCGGAGGCATATCAACAACGAGATAAGCGGCAAGGGGCACAGGAGCAGGGATCACCGCCAGTGGCAAATTCCCAACAAGATGGCCATCAGTTGGCTCTGCTACGACTTCAGGCAGTGCACAAAGGGCTGAAAGTCGTCATTTTCTGTGCCGGTAGTATCAGAAATGTACGCCTCGTGCTTCGTTGAACTATGTCGTCTGGTACTATGGTCATGGGGTTCGTAGTGCCCATCTTTCTAGTACTTGATGAAAGCATAACGTTTGTAACACAAGCACATATACGTATAATATAATCAATCATATAATCAGTTAATCACATAAGTCACAAAGTAAGGTATCACAAACTTCTCCTAGTCTTACTAGCCAATTTCATCCAGTCTACAAGACTGCTCTGTCCTTCACTTAAACCAAACCTCGATCCTCCAGACCGATCCTATAACAAACCAACGTGCTCGACTACCTTGATCACCGCGGTCCTCCAGACCGATCCTCAGCCCTCCAAGCTGAGCCTATAACCAATAAAATGTGCTCAACATTTGTTTGTAAAAAGTTTTGGATCTGGACTTAAGTGGTATGCAGAAAAATGTTTTCGTGAGAGCCCTAGTGATCATAGTCTAGACTCGAGAAAGAATCCTAGTTCGCTATGATCAGAGCTCTGATACCAAGCTGTCACACCCTGGCTTTGCGGAAGCGTGGTTAATTTTGGTGTGACTTCTTAATACCATAGCTTAATCATACCAAAGCTATATGAGTTAAAAACATGCAGGATCATCCATTAAGTTTTGAAAACCAAACACAATACCATTGTTTTAACATACCCTGACCACCATAATCTTGTTCAACAAACATTACAAACTGAAACATAACATAAACATGGTTTAAGGACTGTGTCTTGTCCAGGAAAGAGACACATCCCCTAAACCCCGGATGACCTCGGAAACTAGTGCAGCGGAAAACATGCCATACCGTGCCAGATCTCGTTAATTTCCTGAAATACATGTAAGTTGAAAAATCAACAATAATGTTGAGCGAGTTCATGTGTTTAGCATGTGCGCGCGAATAAACCTTTATAATCACTGAATGCTTTGTAAACTCTGGTATGAAGCAGATAAGGAAACATATTAGTAAATGTGTAACCACATGGTCCAACCTTAGGGCGCATGGGTGGGGATAGGACAAGGTCACCTCATGGTCCAACCTTAGGGCGCATGGGTGGTGTTACGACGAGGTCACCACATGGTCCAACCTTAGGGCGCATGGGTGGTGTTATGACAAGGGCACCACATGGTCCAACCTTAGGGCGCATGGGTGGTGTTATGGCAAGGTCACCACATGGTCCAACCTTAGGGCGCATGGGTGGTGTTTGTCATGCTCAAATAGGCCTATCACTCGTATCCCTCGATCGCACTACGAGGACTAATGTTCTTAAGGTTTCACCTACCCAAGCACATAACCTAACAGTTCCTTCCTGAGCTGACCATACCATGTAAGAAATATTCAGTAACATGTATTTCACCCCCGCAGTTAAAAACTGAAAACAGTTAAGAGAAAAGGGGGACATGAACTCACAGTGAATGCGCGTCTCTACCAAGTGTCTCCAATACAGTAAGCTGTGCAACGACCTACAAGTGCTAATTCTATTAGACGGACGGCCGTGCCTTAGCTTTACAGTTTATGTCTTTGGGGAAATAGTTAGACAACTATTTCGTGTGTTTGTTCCGTATACACTTGGTAGTTATTCTTCCCAAGGATGGGGGATACAATACATGTGCGTAAGTTACGTTTTATCAATCTTGTGGTAATGTAATTACCGGTGTAACTTATATGTTTGTGGAAGCGTTCGTAAGGTTTTGGGATCATTAACGCTTGTAAATATTATTTTCACTCTAAAATAATATTTATGTATTTCACAAAATAATCATAATCAGTGTTGTGACAAATATATTTATCACGTCAATCTTTGTGAAAATCCCACCTCCGAATATTTAGTAAAATATAGTGCTGGCGAAATTTATGTTTTGAAAATATGTCCAAAGATAGTTCTAACACTTGTTGTGTAAAAAGTCTAAGTGTTAGGTTTTTAGAAAATTTCGCCAGAGTTTCCTCTGTAACTGGAGGTGGCCACGCTTTCAAGCGTATCATTTTCTTTTAACAAATCAATTCAACAATCTTCTTTATTCAATCAAACAATTTCCGACACGTCAAACTAGTCGACAAGTATGTAAATCGCATAATCGCATGAACTTGCAGTTTTTTTCCGAATCTATAGTGTAAACACCCTTTATATATGTAGATCTTTATATAAAGTAACTTTAATCTCATAAAAACCTCGTGTTTAGAGGAACCCGTCTTTACAACTTCTAGTCACTTTTCCCAAAAATAGTTATTTGTCGGATCTTTTTGTTTCACAAGTGTTTACACACTTGTGGTTTATAAAACCATATTTATTAGTGCAAGATCCTTCTTTAAAATACATGATTTCTTAAATGTGTGGTCCTTCAAAAATACCACTTGCGGATACGTAGATCCGCTAGTTTTAAACACCATTTTACCGGTTAAACCACTTTTACACAAGTAAAATATTTTCATACAAGTTCATGTATCTTGTGTGGTAGAGTTTCGCCTTTTAACCCTTGTGTCAACCAAAAATGAGCTTATGTGAAGATACATGATCTTACAAAGTCGGGTTAAACGGAGATCCGAGCTACCACATCATAGATCGGGTCTAGATAAACACAAATCTCGAATACTACAACTTTTACACAACACATGTGTTATTAACCACCACTTTTATAGTTTTTACTAGACTTTTATGCATCAAAATGTATGTTTGCGATGTTTAACCGACAATATTCCTTTTAACCACTTTAGATATGTTCAAGAACAAGTTTTAAACATTATACCTCTAGCTCAAGGCTAGGGAAGATCTTTGATGAAAAACGCGTGGATAAAAGCTAACGGTAGAGGTCCTTCGCGTTCCGAGTGCTTCGAGGCTCCTAATACGTGATCCTTGAAGTGTGTATATGCTTGGAATTGCTTGCTTGAAATCGAAAATGGATGGGTGGGGGTGGGTTGTTCTCGGCCGAGACCTCCAAGAGAGGGAGAGAAAATGTGTTGTGTAGTGGAGTGTGTGGTGGATGATTATGTGGTGCCAACTAGCATCTTATAGACAATTTAGAAAGATTATTGTCCAAAGGAAATTGTGCCCCCTAGATTTTAAGCAAATGAGATCTAAACAAATCACGAGGACAAGATATGTCCCCCTTGGGGACGGTTTTAGTTAGGGGGGGGTAGTTTGGTCCGATTCTAACTATTGGTTAGGGCTTAGTTTAGTTAAACAAGTTAGTTAAGCAAGTTAAGTATTAAACTTAGTTACTTGCGTGTAGTTTGTTTTAACGGGTGTTAGGGTAATCAGAGACCCCAACTGGCTCAGAAAAATATAATTAGTGAAAATATTAATATTTTCATGTTCCAGGTAAAGTCCGGGTGTCCGGTTGGATAGTAATCCGTTAAAGCCTTTTGTAACGCTTTAAAGTGTCGTTATTACATTTTTAGTGACACAATTTGTTTTCCCGACACTTGAGAAAGTGTCTAGTAATATTTTCTCATGTTCTGGCACTTTATTAGTCAGCTAGAAGCTGGTTTATTTATTAAAGAGCTGTGTTTGGTACTTTAAGTACGTTTTTGGCACATCCGAATCAGTGTATCTTATCCCTAGAGACGCGGTACCATAACCCTTATATCCCTACACTCACTACCAGTGTAGTCAAAATATATGAGGCTCTTAACAGGCCTTAGAGGCAGTATTTGCCTGATGCTGGCTATATCAGCATGTTCACTGTGTATCCGTTTAGTGCTACTGTGCTTTTTGTGCATCATGTTTGTCACTAGGGTCCAGTATGTAAGTAATGTAGTGACAGCAAATAAAGTATGATGCAAGTAAGTGCACGTATCAGTATGCAGGTAGCAGTTTATCAGCTAGTTCAATCAAGCACAGTAATCAAGTAGTAATTAATCATTAATTAAGTTGTACGGATACCTGGTTTTGTGCGGGTTGTCACACCGGGTCATGGCTAGGTTCAACACGGAGGTGACAGATGTCAACACAGGGTGCGATCTGGCCTCTTAGCTGTCGCGGCCCGCGTAAGGTGTAGCCTAGGGCTACACGGCCCGCGAGCGCACCAAAATTTTTGTTTTTTTAATTATTTTTAATGACATTTCATATTTTGGGCTCGGTTTTCACATACGGGGTGTATTTAGAGACATATAGGGGTATTTTAAAATATATTAGGGTGTTAGAAAATTTTTAGGAGGCTTATTATATCCTCCCCACCTTGTTTTAGAACTCGTCCTCGAGGTCTACTAGAATAAGTGTGGATATTTCCTGTGCATTTCTGATTCAAGCTCCCATGTGTATTTTGGTCCTCTTTTGGAGTCCCAATTCACTTTGACCAGAACTAGTCTCTTGTGCTTGAGGTTCTTGACTTTCCTGTCTTCAATCTGTAGAGGCTTTTCCACAAATCTTAACTGCTCATTTACCTCTATATCCTTAAGAGGTACCATCAGTGATTCATCAGCTAAACATTTCTTGAGATTAGATACATGAAATACATCATGTATCCCTGCCATTTCCTCTGGCAGTTGTAGCTGATAGGCTACAGGTCCTATTCATCTAATAATCTTAAAAAGTCCAACATACCTGGGGCTTAGCTTTCCCCTTTTTATGAATCTTACCACTCCTTTCCAAGGAGAGACTTTTAATAATACTTTATCTCCTACTTGAAATTCCAATGGTTTCCGTCTGGTGTCAGCATAGCTTTTCGGTCGATCACGTGCTGCTTTCAGTCGTTCCTTGACTTGAATGATTTTGTCTATTGTTTCTTGTATTATCTCAGGTCAAGATAGTTGTTTTTCCCCAATTTCTGCCCAACAGACTGGGGTTCGGCATTTTCGTCCATAAAGTGCTTCGAATGGTGCAGCATTGATACTTGTGTGATAACTGTTATTATAAGAAAATTCTATCAATGGTAAGTGATCATCCCAATTACCTCTGAAATCAATTACACAAGCTCTAAGCATGTCTTCCATGGTCTGAATTGTCCTTTCGCTTTGTCCGTCTGTTTGAGGATGATAAGCTGTGCTTAGATTCAACTTGGTTCCCATGGCTTTTTGGAAACTTGTACAAAAATGAGAGGTAAAACGACTATCTCTGTCAGAAACAATTGATAGAGGAATTCCATGTAAAGAAACTATTTCATTTACATACAATTTAGCTAATTGTTCCATACTGAAAGTTTCCTTCATTGATAGGAAATGAGCTGACTTGGTTAGTCTATCTACAATCACCCAGATTGTATCATTACCTTTCCTTGTTTTGGGTAATTTAGTAACAAAGTCCATTGTTATTAATTCCCATTTCCAAACAGGCATTTCTAACTGTTGCAATAAACCTGAAGGTTTCTGATGTTCAGCTTTGACTTGTGAACAGGTTAAACACTTGGCAACATATGCTGCTATATCTTTTTTCATTCCTATCCACCAGAAATTCTTTCTTAAATCCTGGTACATTTTATCGCTTCCTGGATGCATCGTATATTTAGACTTATGGGCTTCTTCTAATATACGATGACGTAGGTTTCCTAATTTAGGTATCCACATTCTTTTCTTATGGAATCTCCAAATTTCATCTGATCCTTGTTCTAATTCCTTGATCATTCCTTTTAGTTTTTCAGTATCATCCTTGATTACTGATTCTTGTGCTTTTCTAATATGCTCATTTAAATCTACTTGTAGATTTAATTTAAGAGAACGTACTCTTTTTGGCTGTTCGTGATACTTTCGGCTTAAAGCATCAGCAACTACATTTGCTTTTCCTGCATGATACTGAATATCACAATCATAATCACTAAGCAATTCCATCCAACGTATTTGTCTCATATTCAATTCTTTTTGCCCGAAGACATACCTTAAACTTTTATGATCAGTGAAAACAGTAAACTTACTACCGTACAGGTAATGTCTCCAAATCTTAAGGGCGAAAATTATAGCTCCTAATTCTAAATCATGAGTGGAATAATTTTCTTCATGATTCTTTAGTTGTCTGGATGCATAAGCTATAACCTTTTGACGTTGCATTAATACACATCCATAACCTAATTTGGAAGCGCACAATAGATTACAAAATCTTCAGTTCCTTCTGGTAACGCTAGTATGGGTGTATGGGTTAATCTTTGCTTAAGGATTCTAAAGGCTTCTTCTTGTTTTGGTTCCCATTTAAACTTAACAGATTTACAAGTTAGCTTAGTTAAGGGAATGGCTATTCTAGAAAAATCTTGAATAAATCTTCTATAATAACCGGCTAGTCCTAAGAAACTTCTTACCTCAGTTGGTGACTCAGGGGTTTTCCATTTGGTTATTGTCTCGATCTTGGTGGGATCCACATGAATTCCTTCATGATTAACTAGATGTCCAAGAAATTGTACCTGTTCTAACCAAAACTCGCACTTTGAAAACTTAGCATAAAGCTTTTCTTTTCTTAATAAACTTAAAAGTGCGTGCAAATTCTTTGTATGTTGCTCTTTACTCTTAGAGTAAATGAGAATATCATCTATAAAGACAATTATGAATTTATCCAAATATGGCTTACATATTCGGTTCATCATGTCCATGAATGCAGCTGGGGCATTGGTTAAACCAAATGGCATGACAGTAAATTCATAATGGCCATACCTTGTTCTGAAGGCGGTCTTAGGAATGTCCTCTTCCTGTACTTTTAATTGATGATATCCTGACCTTAAATCGATTTTTGAGAAAAATCGTGCTCCTTGTAACTTGTCACACCCCGACCACGTAGAACATACAAAACGTGGCGGAAATGTCGGGGAGTGTTGTAACAGAATTAATTGTTTCAAATCCATGGCAATTGAAGTTTCGTTTTATTGATTAGAAGTGTTACAATGTCTTAACAAACAAGGAAACACAACATAATTAACTAGTCTTGCATCTTTTATTGTCACTAAAGCCCAAGTCTGCCTATGTGTATCTTGATCATCTTATGCAACAGCTCCTGAAAAACACATGTGAAAATAGGTACGTCAGCATAAAAATGCCTGTGAGATACATAGGTTTTGTGAAAATAGGTTTCATGACTTATGTTTGAGAAAATGTTTAGTCATGAACCTTGTAATTTGCTTTGTCTTGTAAATCATTTGAAAAACAATGAGTTCAGATGATATGTATAAATAAGTGAATAATGTATGGTTAAATGAATAACCATGTAAGATGAGTTTGTATAAGATAAGTTGTTTGTAAATCAATGTTTTGTGAAAAGTATGTTATTTGTATAAAATGTTCTATGTCTCAAACTGAAATGATTCAAATAATGCTACGATATGTAATACCATACAAACACTTATATATAGGAAGTACCAGCGGCGTATCCACCATGCTTGTATCATATTACACACGCCTCGTTACTTAATCACTTACTCAAACCAAACAACCAAAGTAAAATGTTTATGTCTAATGTAAATCATGTAATATGTATCCAAAATGTAAGCATGTGATGAATAACAAATGTACTAAGTATGCAACAAATAGACATACGTAGCATGTGACCTGTACTAAGTATGCAACAATAGACATACGTAGCATGTGACCTGTACTAAGTATGCAACAATAGACATACGTAGCATGAAATGTAATGTAAAACGATGTACTAAGTAATGCACACAATGGGCACACCTAGCATGAAATGTAATGTAAAACGATGTACTAAGTAATGCACACAATGGGCACATCTAGCATGAAATGTAATGTAAAACGATGTACTAAGTAATGCACACAATGGGCACACCTAGCATGAAATGTAATGTAAAACGATGTACTAAGTAATGCACACAATGGGCACACCTAGCATGAAATGTAATGTAAAACGATGTACTAAGTAGTGCACACAATGGGCACACCTAGCATGAAATGTAATGAAATCATGTACTATAATGTACTAACGAACATAGCATGTATATGATGTGAAAACAGGACAGCTTGAAAGTAACAAGTAGGCACATGTGTTTCACCCCAAAACAGTTTGGAAAACAGTAAAAGAGGGATTCTATGTACTCACTTGAGATTGCTTAGTAGTCCTTGAGTAACAACCAAACAATGCTAGAGATCGCGGATATCAAACAGCACCTAATATAGGTAACTATGTTAATAAACCGGACCTAAATCGGAAAATCTGATAGAATGAGGGTTCGTAAACCAAACGAGTATAGAGACTCGTGTCATATGGTTTAACAAAGCCTACATACTAAATGAAACCTTAATCTAAGGGCTTACGACCCATTACGACCTGTTTAGGTAGCTTATGCTACTTTAACGCGTCGTTCGCGTGAAACGCGTTCAGACCGCTTAACTAGTCCTATGACAAGTGTTATATGCCTAAACATGTTACATAATCAGTTATGTGACAAAAGTTTAGGTTACATATGCTTAATTACCAATTATACATGAAAAGGGTATTCTGGTAATTTACCTAAGGCATATAAACTACCTATCATACAACTACTTAATGAAGCGACCATAAGGTATAACCTCGGAAGGTTATTCCCTATATACTATGGTCACCTAATGTATTTGGTCGGATCCTAATGATCGACCAAATGGGTCGGGTTCGAGGTATAAGCGATTTATTAGATCGCTTACCCTACGACCCTAGACAACGTGGTAATCAGTAGGCATAGTCCCAAGGGACTATAACCAACGTGATTACACTCACGTTGCGAAGTTCAAACGAACTTCGCATTGACCATAAGCTGGTCAACGCTGAAAGTCAAACAAAGTTTGACTTTCTGACTCGAAAAGCAATAAAAGAAAGAAAAGAACGAAAGAATACTTACGAAGGGTCCCCGAATGCTAATCTCGATCCAAGAATCTCAGGTATGAAACAATGGTTTCAACTTAGAGTTTCTAAGATCAAAATTCTAGTGGTTTTTGAAGTTGTGGGGTGGGGTATTTATAGTTTTCGGGTAACCGTTAAGATCGTTTCATTGAAACCGTGCTCGAATCTCATGCGTACACTTGTCGGAAATTCATGGTAGCTAAAAATGGGTCTAAATGAGCTGAATGTGCAGTTGTGAGCTTGTGGTTGTGGTTAAAACAGCTGGAATATGCTGACTGTTCATTCTGATCTGTTCTGGGAGGCTGAGGCGGCCCGCTTCAGGATCAGACAAATCTAATGCGGGCCGCATGGCCCTTCTGATCAGCATATAACTTTCAAAAATGACAGTTTCAGCCCCTGCACGTGTTTTAGGCCATTCCCGACACTTCTAAGGCCCTTAAAGCCAACTTTAAGGCCCTAAAATGATGCCTAAAGATTGTGGACATGAAACATGCTCAAAAATATGTCGGATGTCAGTTCGTTTGGTCGTACGAACGCGATGTTCGCTTAATTTCGACGGAATGCGCATAAGCGCGAAAAATGATCCAAAATGCGTGACGAATGGATTTTTCTTATGCCAAACACTAAAATAAAATATTATAGTGCTTACATAAATTTTTGGATGTCCGGATGTATTCAGAACATAAGTTATGCGCGAAAATGCAAACTTGTGCACTTTTTGACGCTTTTAGTCCCTGAATAACCCAGAAGTTTATTTTAGCACACCGAACCCCTTAAAGCCTATTTCTAAGCTATGTAAAGGATATTTAGGGTATGTTTAACTTATGGTCATGTTCCGGAATGTCTGTTACAGTTCAAATTGGCATACTTTCGCAGTTTGTCAACTTTAGTCCCTGTAAGCGATTTAACTAGATTTTGCCATACCAAAGCCTTCAAAACTTATTTCTAAGTTAAGTAAAGGTTATTTAAGGTATGTTAAGCCTATTTCACTATTACGGAGTGTTCGTTGCATTAAACTGGTTATATTTACGCATCAGTGCGTGTATAACCTTCCAGAAAGCGATTTAGAGCTTGAAATCGAACAAGAGTTGATATGTGAAATCGATACACATATTTTTACAAATCCCAAGTATGAAATACAATATTTCATTGGTTTGGCATTTTTTTGATGGTTGAAGTGACACAGGTGTCACAGTCTCCCCTACTTTAGGAAATTTCGTCCCGAAATTCATTCGTAGGAGTCTATTTGTGACTTTGTGTTAAATAACCATCAAAGATAAGCAAGGCATAATCCTGTTATTTCTCTTTAACGGACATTTTTCAAAAATGAAAAATGAACGGAGTTATTTTCAACAGGCATTCTTTAGAAATGAAAATGAACGAAATTAGTCATTTTCCACCACTTCTTCAGAACCGAAAATGAACGAAATGAGTCATTTTCCACCACTTCTTCAGAACCGAAAATGAACGAAATGAGTCATTTTCCACCACTTCTTCAGAACCGAAAATGAACGAAATGAGTCATTTTCCACCACTTCTTCAGAACCGAAAATGAACGAAATGAGTCATTTTCCACCACTTCTTCAGAACCGAAAATGAACAAAATGAGTCATTTTCCACCATTTCTTCAGATAGAAACGAAAATGAACGGAACGAACTCTAGACACATGACAAAACTCGCAGTGGTTTCCGTGCACTGAATTTCATAATTATGTATGCATCCATAATTACGCAATTCCTTGCATAGTCCGCACAATTTGTTTGTAATGTGAAGGGGAGGAAAAATCAAACCTGTGATGAGTGTGACTAGACTACCATAGGGTCCTTTTAATTAGATCGACAAAGGATCCTTTTTAATTAGGCCACCAAGGAGTCCTTTCAGCTATATCATCACATGATATTCCTAACCAGATTTTTGGATCAATCTGTTTACCTAGACCACTCAGGGGTCTAATTATGGAATGGTACAATATAATCCAAGGGTCTTTACTATTACGTACAAGCCCATTGAGGATTTAATATAGCACCTTTGGATATCCTACTATGAATCCCTTATACGAAGATATGAAAGATTCTACGAGGATTTGGATAACAAAAACTTGGATTACACAAAAACATAAAAGAAAACACATAAGCACATAATCACATAGTTGTTTAACTTGGTTATTAATTCGTTTTCTTTGGACGCGGATACTTAAAGCACACCAGGAATCCAATTCGTGGATTTCATTTGGCACTTTAATCATTTCAAGAATCCATCCATGAAGATAGGATGATCTACCAAAAATTCGATTTTTGTTTTCAGGAAAACGCAATGTTCGAATTAAGGTACACAATAATTTAGGACATACGGAAATACCCTTAGGTACCCTATTAAGAATTTATAGTGGTACTTGGGGTATTCGTACAGAGTTATAACTTGCACCTTGTACTTCGTTTCTTTGCAAGAGACGGGTAGTTAGGATCTTTGTGGAAAACGCAAGAGATTGTAAAATGGAAGAATTTTGGGGGTAGTTTGCTTTTCAAGGAATATGATTCCTTGATTGTCGGTATTGTAGGGGATATGTTGTTTATACATACAATCACATAAATACATTGTAATGTAAATAAAAGATTTATTTATAAACAATGTTAACAACTGTTTCATGGACCTTGACAACAAAAGAAAATAATACATAAGATGTGATTATTTCTAAAGAGTGTTGTCTTCTAGTCGGTCAGATGCTCATCTCTGTGCTGGATTAGCATTAGCACGCTTTGGGCAATTTCTTCGGAAAGGTCCCATCTCGCCACACTTGTAGCAAGAACCTGGTGGAAAGCGAGCTCGAGCAGGTTTGTTGTCAGCTTGATTTGGTGCAACTGCTGCTACGCAAACTTTTGCTGTATGACCTTTACGTCCACAAATTTGGCATTCGCGGCACTTCACATTAACATGATGATAAAGGTTACATCGGTTGCACAAAGGTGAAGTTCCATTGTATGGCTTCCTAGCACGGGGTTGAGCTGGTTGTTTGGGGACGGCTTGACCACTGTGAGCGACCATGGCGAAGTTCTGAGAAGCCTTTCGCTTCTTTGACCTCTCAAGGGATCCAGTCTGTTCATCCATGGTCTTTGATTCCTCGATCGGTTTCTTGTCACCCTTTCGGAAAAGCTTACGTTTCCTGATCTGAGATTCAGTCAACGTTGCAGATAGCTCAATGGCCTGCCTAACCGTAGTGGGGTTACTACCGGTAACAATGTCCTGAACTGAGTTAGGGAGACCATCAATGTATTTTTCGATCGCCTTATCCAAAGGCGTAACCATGGTAGGACACAACAGGCTCAGCTCCTCATATCGATCCGTGTATGCTCGATGTTCACCGCTGTCTTGCTTAAGATCATCGAATTCCCTTTCCAAGGCCCTGATCTCGTGACGAGGACAGAATTCCTTCATCATCAGTGCTCTAAGTTCTTCCCATGTTTGAGCCAGTGCCACATCGGCACCCCTATCTCTCACCACACCGTTCCACCACGTCAAAGCTCGTTTCTCAAAGACACTAGATGCGAAATCTACCTTTCGCTCGTTTGGACATTGAACATGCCTGAAAGTGCTCTCTAGACTCTCGAACCATTGCAGAAGTGCAGTCGCTCCTTGAGACCCAGAAAACTTTGATGGCTTGGCCGAGTTGAACGTCTTGAAGCTGCAGAGAGCATTATTGTTGTTGATAGCTTGGTGACATTGGGCAACGATGGTCGGGATTACAGCAGTTATTTGCTGTGTAATGACAGCTGCCAGATCGTCAATAGATACCGGATTTTCGCGTCGTGGAGGCATTCTAAAAGAGAAGAACATGAAAGGAAACGAGTGAGAGAATTAGACGAAAAGAATGAGATGAAACAAATCTGATGAAAGCAAGGATAGTGGTCATTTGTTTGTTACTACAAAGCAACAAACGACCCTGGTGATTAATCAAAGTAAATAGGTCAAAAATAATGTATCGCGAAGACATGCTCGCCTATAAGTGAACACTCATCCCAAGAATTCCCAGGTAAGCACAACTGGTCTCGCGTCTGATGAGATGTATACGAAGTGCTTGCCTAGACAGAAAACCTAGAATACAGGCATTCACCCTTCCAGTTTGCACGTGTTCACATTATTTAAAACCCAAAACCTTGACGAGATTTTGAAAATTCAAAGGGGTTCAAAACCATATAACAGAGGGTTCAAAACCTTACAATAGAGGGTTCAAAACCTAGTAATCAATCATCCTAGAACAGATGATTAGTTTTCAAAGCGGTTTTGAAATTTATGTTCTTGTTGTGGTCGTCGCCTAAGGATAGGTGACGGTATTGTTTTATGACTAAACGCAAGTAAACTCGCGTTAGGGTCCTAAGAAGGTTTTAGACTAGGTTAAAGCATTACTAATAACCTAATTCCCTATAACCATTGGCTCTGATACCATCTTTTCTGTCACACCCCGACCACGTAGAACATACAAAACGTGGCGGAAATGTCGGCGAGTGTTGTAACAGAATTAATTGTTTCAAATCCATGGCAATTGAAGTTTCGTTTTATTGATTAGAAGTGTTACAATGTCTTAACAAACAAGGAAATACAACATAATTAACTAGTCTTGCATCTTTTATTGTCACTAAAGCCCAAGTCTGCCTATGTGTATCTTGATCATCTTATGCAACAGCTCCTGAAAAACACATGTGAAAATAGGTACGTCAGCATAAAAATGCCTGTGAGATACATAGGTTTTGTGAAAATAGGTTTCATGACTTATGTTTGAGAAAATGTTTAGTCATGAACCTTGTAATTTGCTTTGTCTTGTAAATCATTTGAAAAACAATGAGTTCAGATGATATGTATAAATAAGTGAATAATGTATGGTTAAATGAATAACCATGTAAGATGAGTTTGTATAAGATAAGTTGTTTGTAAATCAATGTTTTGTGAAAAGTATGTTATTTGTATAAAATGTTCTATGTCTCAAACTGAAATGATTCAAATAACGCTACGATATGTAATACCATACAAACACTTATATATAGGAAGTACCAGCGGCGTATCCACCATGCTTGTATCATATTACACACGCCTCGTTACTTAATCACTTACTCAAACCAAACTACCAAAGTAAAATGTTCATGTCTAATGTAAATCATGTAATATGTATCCAAAATGTAAGCATGTGATGAATAACAAATGTACTAAGTATGCAACAAATAGACATACGTAGCATGTGACCTGTACTAAGTATGCAACAATAGACATACGTAGCATGTGACCTGTACTAAGTATGCAACAATAGACATACGTAGCATGAAATGTAATGTAAAACGATGTACTAAGTAATGCACACAATGGGCACACCTAGCATGAAATGTAATGTAAAACGATGTACTAAGTAATGCACACAATGGGCACACATAGCATGAAATGTAATGTAAAACGATGTACTAAGTAATGCACACAATGGGCACACCTAGCATGAAATGTAATGCAAAACGATGTACTAAGTAGTACACACAATGGGCACACCTAGCATGAAATGTAATGAAATCATGTACTATAATGTACTAACGAACATAGCATGTATATGATGTGAAAACAGGACAGCTTGAAAGTAACAAGTAGGCACATGTGTTTCACCCCAAAACAGTTTGGAAAACAGTAAAAGAGGGGTTCTATGTACTCACTTGAGATTGCTTAGTAGTCCTTGAGTAACAACCAAACAATGCTAGAGATCGCGGATATCAAACGACACCTAATATAGGTAACTATGTTAATAAACCGGACCTAAATCGGAAGATCTGATAGAATGAGGGTTCGTAAACCAAACGAGTATAGAGACTCGTGTCATATGGTTTAACAAAGCCTACATACTAAATGAAACCTTAATCTAAGGGCTTACGACCCATTACGACCCGTTTAGGTAGCTTATGCTACTTTAACGCGTCGTTCGCGTGAAACGCGTTCGGACCGCTTAACTAGTCCTATGACAAGTGTTATATGCCTAAACATGTTACATAATCAGTTATGTGACAAAAGTTTAGGTTACATATGCTTAATTACCAATTATACATGAAAAGGGTATTCTGGTAATTTACCTAAGGCATATAAACTACCTATCATACAACTACTTAACGAAGCGACCATAAGGTATAACCTCGGAAGGTTATTCCCTATATACTATGGTCACCTAATGTATTTGGTCGGATCCTAATGATCGACCAAATGGGTCGGGTTCGAGGTATAAGCGATTTATTAGATCGCTTACCCTACGACCCTAGACAACGTGGTAATCAGTAGGCATAGTCCCAAGGGACTATAACCAACGTGATTACACTCACGTTGCGAAGTTCAAACGAACATCGCATTGACCATAAGCTGGTCAACGCTGAAAGTCAAACAAAGTTTGACTTTCTGACTCGAAAAGCAATAAAAGAAAGAAAAGAACGAAAGAATACTTACGAAGGGTCCCCGAATGCTAATCTCGATCCAAGAATCTCAGGTATGAAACAATGGTTTCAACTTAGAGTTTCTAAGATCAAAATTCTAGTGGTTTTTGAAGTTGTGGGGTGGGGTATTTATAGTTTTCGGGTAAACGTTAAGATCGTTTCATGGAAACCGTGCTCGAATCTCATGCGTACACTTGTCGGAAATTCATGGTTGCTAAAAATGGGTCTAAATGAGCTGAATGTGCAGTTGTGAGCTTGTGGTTGTGGTTAAAACAGCTGGAATATGCTGACTGTTCGTTCTGATCTGTTCTGGGAGGCTGAGGTGGCCTGCTTCAGGATCAGACAAATCTAATGCGGGCCGCATGGCCCTTCTGATCAGCATATAACTTTCAAAAATGACAGTTTCAGCCCCTGCACGTGTTTTAGGCCATTCCCGACACTTCTAAGGCCCTTAAAGCCAACTTTAAGGCCCTAAAATGATGCGTAAACATTTTGGACATGAAACATGCTCAAAAATATGTCGGATGTCAGTTCGTTTGGTCGTACGAACGCGATGTTCGCTTAATTACGACGGAATGCGCATAAGCGCGAAAAATGATCCAAAATGCGTGACGAATGGATTTTTCTTATGCCAAACACTAAAATAAAATATTATAGTGCTTACATAAATTTTTGGATGTCCGGATGTATTCAGAACATAAGTTATGCGCGAAAATGCAAACTTGTGCACTTTTTGACGCTTTTAGTCCCTGAATGACCCAGAAGTTTATTTTAGCACACCGAACCCCTTAAAGCCTATTTCTAAGCTATGTAAAGGATATTTAGGGTATGTTTAACTTATGGTCATGTTCCGGAATGTCTGTTACAGTTCAAATTGGCATACTTTCGCAGTTTGTCAACTTTAGTCCCTGTAAGCGATTTAACTAGATTTTGCCATACCAAAGCCTTCAAAAATTATTTCTAAGTTAAGTAAAGGTTATTTAAGGTATGTTAAGCCAATTTCACTATTCCGGAGTGTTCGTTGCATTAAACTGGTTATATTTACGCATCAGTGCGTGTATAACCTTCCAGAAAGCGATTTAGAGCTTGAAGTCGAACAAGAGTTGATATGTGAAATCGATACACATATTTTTACAAATCCCAAGTATGAAGTACAATATTTCATTGGTTTGGCATTTGTTTGATGGTTGAAGTGACACAGGTGTCACATAACTGATCAAACAGATCATCAATTCTTGGTAATGGATACCGATTCTTAATCGTGACCTTGTTTAATTCACGGTAATCAATGCACATACGCATTGATCCGTCCTTCTTTTTGACGAATAAGATTGGCGCTCCCCATGGGGATGAACTTGGTTGCATGAATCCTTTCTCCAACAATTCGTCTAATTGTTTCTTTAGTTCTTGCATTTCTACAGGTGCCAAACGGTAAGGTGCTTTGGCAATTGGTGCTGTCCCTGGTATTAAATGGATTCTGAATTCAACTTCTCTATCTGGAGGTTGCCCTAGTAATTCTTCTAGAAATACATCTGAAAACTGGGATACTACTGGAATATCCTTTAATTCTTTTCCTTTAGTGTTAGTGATTATAGAAATCAAATACACTAATGACCCTTTTCTTATGTAACTTGCTGTTTTCATCACAGAGATGAATTTAGTGGATCTAGAGGTTTTATATCCTTTAATTGTGATCTTTTCACCCTTTGGTGAATTTACTTGTATTGACTTTTGATCACACAAAATACTGGCTTTATTGGCTATTAACCAATCCATTCCTAACACGACATCAAATCCTGCCAAATTCATGGGGTAAAGGTTTGCAATAAATTTATGATTTAGAATTTCTATTCTTGCTCCCTGCAAGATTTCAGAAATTTTAATGGTTTCCCCATTTGCTGTCTCTACTAGACATTCTTGTGGAAGTTTAGTTAATGATTGATTGAGAAGTTTGCAAAATGAAGTATTAATAAAACTTTGGTTTGCACCAGAGTCAAATAATACTTTAGCAAAAATATCATTAACTAAAAACGTACCAGTGATCACATCCAGGATCATCTTTGCTTCTTCTGCAGTCAGAACAAATGCTCTAGCATTTTTGGTATTCTTGTTATTCGTAGCTGGAGCTAACTTTGGACAGTTTAGCTTGATATGACCTTGTTCTCCGCAGTTGTAGCATATCCTGTTGTTAGCTTTCTTCCTGCAGTCTTCTTCCTTGTGTCTCGATATTTTGCAGAAGTTACAGTATATGGAGCATCTTCCTGAATGCTTCCTTTTGCAATTCTTACAGTAGGGTGCAGAGGTATAGCCTACATTTTTCCCACGGTTAGAATTTCCAGAACGAAATTCTTGTGTAAGCTTCTGGGTTAGGTTTCTTCTTTGATCCTCTTCTCGCTTACGGACTAATTCATCTGTCAAGGTGTTGGCTAGTTCTACAGCTTCTTCTATAGTTTGAGGTCTAGCTGCCTTGACTACATGCCTTATCTCTCCAATTAATCCCCAGATGTAATGGGAGATTAATACTAGTTCAGGTGAAGCAAGGGTTGGCACTATTCTAGCATAATCAAAGAATAACTTAGTGCACCCCTTACTATCTACACCAGTCATTCTAAGGTTTAAGAACTTGTTTGCGATCTGTTCTTTTTCATTAGGAGGACAAAATTTCCTTTCTACCATGTTTTTAAACTCCTCCCATTCCATATTGTAAATTCTATCACTTCCTCTAGACTGAAGGATAGCGTTCCACCATTCTAGTGCTGAATTCTTAAATAGATTAGAAGCAAACATTATCTTATCTTCTTCTGCACACTTGCTTATTCTTAAGACTGCCTCAGTCTTTTCTATCCAACGTAGAGTTGCAATGGCCCCTTCATTGCCCGAGAATTCCATTGGTTTACAAGACCAGAATTCTTTGTAAGAACAACCGTAAGACACGGTTCTTCTTCTTTTGGGGATGGGTATTTGAAGTACAGGTCCATTGTTCACGCTGTTTTCAGGTTCAGAGGGTCGCTTGCTATCATGTTTACTTTTATTTTCTGCTTCTCTAACTGTTTGAAGAATATATGGCATTGCATCTATTATTCCTTGTGCTACTATGTGTTGAATGACACTGTTATCCACTTGGTTTCCATTATTGTTGTTTGGATTTTCGTTACCCGGGTTATTGTTACTCTGGTTATCGTCATTCAGATTTTCCTGATTCACTTCGTCGGCCATCTGAATTTAAACATTTGCCAATTATTAATATCACAGAATAATTAATAGTTTAAGTAACAACCACATAATACACATATTGGTCAAAAACGTCGAGCATTGCTACTTTACTCTTTTTATATAGTATGCGTCAAATACACACTAAAACAGGAATTTAAAAATTACAACACTATTTTGCATCACTAACCACAAAGTGGTCTATACTACAATATATTATTATTATATATATAGATTTTTTTTCATACAAACATATTATATATTATTATATTATTATTATTACCAACCCCACTATCATCTTCATGGATATGGATTTCTCCCAAAATCCATCTGACGCTCGTCATATTTCCAGACGAGTTGTTCTCTTACATACCTCATCCTCTCACTACTCTCTAAGATTTCTTCTCCGGAAGTTCGGAGTTCTTGCAAATTCACTGCACTCATTGGGGGTGCAGGTGCTGGTACTGGATCTGGGTACTGTGGCATGGGATTCTCTAAAATCTCCCTAATGTATTCATCGTTGTCATAATAGGGATCTAGAGGATCCAGACCTGGATACGCTGCTATGTTTGGCAAGGTTTCGTCGTGTAGATGGTAGCGTGGCACATAATCCCTAAGATCATGAAACCATGGATCATAATTTGGGTCTAAGGGATTAGGGGCTGGTATCCTAGGTATCTCCTCAGGGTTGAAATCATGCATTTTTACCTCTATCAGCTGAGTGGGAATTAAAGGTAAGGGTTGTGGGGCTACTAGTTGTTCCAGACTTGGGTTGGCAGCAGTTGTTGCTAGGATATGCAAATTGGCTAAGTTCCTATTAAGCATATCCTGTGTATGGGCATCTGACTCTCGCTTAGCTGCTGCTAGGACTCTTTGCTGTTGCAACTTTTGCATTCTTTTTCTACGCTCAAATGCTCCCTTACTGAACCATCCTCTCTTTTTCTGAGGGAATAGCTCTTCAGACTGAGCTTTAAAGGCAAACATTCCTTCTTCCTGATCAGACCCAGAGAGGGTAGGCTGGGAAGAGGTACCTTCACTCCTAGGTGAATCGGACAACTGACGATACACGTCTGAGGGTCCTTGATCACTCATACTGTAAACTAACAAATAGTCAAATAACACATAACAATAAAATACAGATATTCACGTATTTTCAAAATTTATTTCCTAACAATTTAGATAATATATTGATGTTAGCAGAACACTCCCGTGGCTGAATCAGTGGCTAAGCTCTGATACCACCTTCTGTCGCAACCCCCGCCCCTTATCTGTCCCGGGAACGGGAGGCCGCGAACATTAGTTGTGGTGGTATCATTTATTAATTTGGCAGCGGAAATTACATCAGGACCGTAGTTAGGAAATGTTTATCAGAGTAAAACCACAATATTTTATATTAATAACCACATGGGTAAACCCAAGTTTCTTTATTACAATACGTTTATAGGGATAAACACTATTTTATTGAATTTAAAACATCGTCTTTTAGATAACTTTTATAGCCACATTTTCCAAGCCGTCAGTGCTCTCTATCTGGCTTTTTCCTAATTGGCTTTCACATTGTGTTACCTGAAACGTGTTTTAAAAACAGTTGTCAGTGGGAAATACTGGTGAGTGAATCCCAGTTTAATCAAGAAGAGTTTTATCAATTAACACAATATTGAGAGCGATCACAATGTTTATTTCTACACAATTACTCATTCAGTACTGTCAATCCTGACTACTGGGTCATATTACACATTGGCTAACTCGTTGTCCAATTGTAACGTGTTCCACATTTTGTATACAAAACCCCAACATACCAGCAGTAATTGAAGAACTACAAAGACTCAATCACTGCTTAATCATATTGTAAAGCATTTAAGGTTTTGTAAAATAGTTCACAAAAAGGTTTACAAAAAGCGGATAAACTCACATTGCTGTTTTAGACTTCTTCTAGGGTTTCCTGGTGTTAATCTATGATTTACACAAATGTACATGTGTTAGTATAATAACTCTTTAATTATATTAACGATACCCTCCCCGAGACGGTATTCCAACAACTACATCGGGCAGAACCACGGCAGTTGTTACGGAACCCTGGATCAATCGGGCAGCGTATCTAATACGTAACTGGGGTTATAATACTTACAACGTAGCAGAACTTCCTTAATTAGGGGGATATAATACCCGTATATTATGCCTACTTCTCAGAAATTCGTTAACAAAGAAATGAATTGAGCGACGGAAAACGAAATCCCGATGCCTTCTTATATAGGGCTGATTTCTGAGTCTCTCGAGGCCCGCGTAAGGTTAGGCATAGGCCTACGCGGCCCGCGTACTAGGGGGGTTAGGCCGTAGGTGATCCGGGTCATGGCTAGGTTCAACACGCAGGTGACAGGTGTCAACACGGGGTGCGATCTGGCCTCTTAGCTGTCGCGGCCCGCGTAAGATGTAGCCTAGCGCTACGCGGCCCGCGAGCGCACCAAAATTTTTGTTTTTTTAATTATTTTTAATGACATTTCATATTTTGGGCTCGGTTTTCACATACGGGGTGTATTTAGAGACATATAGGGGTATTTTAAAATATATTAGGGTGTCAGAAAAATTTTAGGAGGGTTATAATACTGGTTCTCTTCTGTGCCGGTTCTTGGGGGTCTTTAAACTCAACACCCTTCTTTTCAGGGGTCTTCTTCTTGGCCTCTGCAGAATCCAAGTGTTAAAAAGAGATTCCATTAAAGAAAACATGAAGGAAGTCACAAAACTAACCTGGAGAGAATTTGTAGAGAGAGCGCAAACTGCTCTGTTTGCCTATTACTAGGGCTTCCCCAGTCTTCTGCGCCACTGGCGCGCCCGCAGTAGTCTCTTCTCTGCTTCTCTTTCTGCTTATCAACTTGACAGCAGGTTTTTCCTCTTCCTCTTCTTCTTCTTCATCCAGCGCGATGGAAGAAGGGGTAGCACCAGCATCTGGGTTCCGTGAACCCGCGCTCCCCGAGCTCTTTGAACCAGCGGCGCCGGTCTTCTTCTCGCCTATACGCGACAAACCCTCAAGTGAGTCACATGCAATAACGTAATACTCTAAGTTACTCTGACGAAATCGTAGAGTACCTTTATCAGAAGCACCGGCAGTCGCGCGGCTACTCCCACTCTTCTTGCTGGTCACTTCAGCATCGATGGTAATCACTTTTTTCTTCCTGCTTGGTTTTTTCTTCTTCTCCTCTGGATCAATCCCAAGGTCGCGCAACACACCTGCAAAGATGTTAGACTAGGAACTTAGCTCCCCATTTGAAGACCCTACAGACTCCTCGCTGGAAAGATAAAGAATTTATTTCCCAACAGAAGTCACAGCTCGCAAGGGCCTGGGGTTAGGTCTATGCGCACCTTCGGTTGCGGTGGGTGGATTGGCAAAAGCTCCAGCAAGAGGATATAGAAAATGACCTTTGATCCTCTCATACCAGTATTGCTCCACTGGTTCCAGCGGGCGCACGCCCGTGGACCCACCGGAGGTGGGGAAAGCAGCTTGATAAAGGCGCGCTTCTACATTCAAAATCAACAATTAAGCGCAACTAAATTACAAAAAGAGGAAATAATCAAAGAAGTAACTAACCTCTATCTTGAAACTTCAACACGGGCACTTCAGTGCTATCTTCCGGCCATTGGTCACTCATCTGCGCCGCGACCAGAACGTTTTCACCGAAAACTCGATTAGGTGTGGCAGTGAGTTTCACGTACCAGTCTTCTTTCTTAGGAATCACCAGCTCCTCCTTCTCGATCACATCCGGCATACGGAAGATCATAGCAATCGGGATAACTTCCTCTCGGATGAAGAAGAACTTCTGTTTCCAGTCATGGAAACTCTTCGGAGGATTCAGAAGGATCTTCTTGGCAGACCCCCGGTTGCCAAAGGAGTAGAACCCCATGTTCCTAATCAACTGATAGAATACCCTAAATCTATCCACTGTGGGCTTTATATCATGGGACCGGCATAAAAATTCAAAGTGTCTCACCCTCACCATGCCGGGTGGACTCATTTGTGAGATATGAAACCCATAATAATGAAGGATATGGGCCATGAACTCCGTCGCCGGCAACCGGAAGTTGCCCTGTAAAAAGAAATATTCGAAAAGGGTAATATACCCCGGCGGCGCGTCGGCAGCTGTTTGGTTTTGACCGGGATATCATGCATCCCACTCCGGTGGAAACCGGAATCCTCTCGTAATTTGTTCAAACAACCCCAGGTCCTACTTGAGGACGGGGAGGGGACCTTCTTCAAGATGAGATTCTTCTTCAGCCATAGATATTTAGATAGAAGATTTGAATATTTTCTAGAAAATTGAATATTCAAAGGAAGAACTTGAAGATCTGCTACTGCTTCTTTGTAGATTTGAAGATGCAAAGAAGATTCAAGGAAGAAATAAAGAGAAAAGAGAAACAGAAGACAGGATTATTGTTGGGATTGAACCCTACCAGAGGAACAGATAATGAAAGCCAAAACCGGTTCACTACAGTGGATTCGCAATAAGCAGACGTTTACTCTAAGCTCTCCCCTTGACAGTGGTTACTTATCTGCTGATACACTCTAAGTACTGCTCAGAAGAACAACTGATGAACCAAACACTGATGAAACAACTAAAGACTGCTAAAAGGCAAACACTGAGCTCTATCTACTGCTGTCTCTTAAGTACTGCTGAAGACCCAAGCACTGCTCATTCAAAGACTGATCACCTTTTGAAGAAAGCACTGATGTTCAAACAGCCAGTGCTTAGGCTACAACAGTGGAACGTGAACTGTGTTAGACTTGTTTTGTATTTTATTATCAATCAGTTGTTAGACATCAGTAGTTTTGTATAGACCAGTGTTTATAGGTTGTTAGGCTGTTAGATGTCACTATCATGGTGACGTCAGCTGAAGTACATCAGTGGTTTGGTTTGCTTATAAATATGACAGTACTCTGTACTGTTATATTCGATCGTTTTGAGTGAGTTCTTCTCCTCAATTCAATCCTTTCATCTTGTGCAACCAACTCTGGAGTATCAGGCTGAGGGGGAGTTTAGTCTGTAAGCTCGCATTATAACCTTTTGCTTTTAATGTAATCTTTCGACTCTATGAAAAGCAATTGTTTATAAAACTATATTCTACTTTGATTGTGCGTACAAAGTTTGTTATTCATTTCCGTTGCACTTAAAACTACTCATATCTATTTGATTTGTTCAAATCTCACAAACAAGCACAATCTGTAGATCCTCAGATCCTAACAATTGGTATCAGAGCCAGGACAGTCAAATTCGATCTAACAATCAATTTGACATAACAGTTCGGCTCAAAATACATTGATACTAAGGTTGGTTGTATTTAGTTGAAAAACAGAGTATCGAGTGAATCATGTTCAAAGTGGTTAATCAAAAACTCTGTAAATCAACCAAGATGTCATAAGACACACAAATTTCACACAACAAGTGATATCATGCATAAGTCACTCATAGTTTTCAGATCTGAAAACATATATGTTAAACTGTGGGATTATTTCATATTTTCAAAATTGATTTCAATTGCTGTTATGAAAATTGTGATGTCACCTTATTAAAATGCTAAAGTATGAACCTCAGATTAACAAAAACCTATGTTCATAAAACATTGGTGTTTTGCTAACATAAAAAGAGGGAAATTAAAACTTTAGTCATTCAGATCTTATGTATTGAAAACAGGTTGAGTTCCTCAAAAGGACAAAATCAACTATGTTAAAATACACTAAGAATATCAGGAGTCAAAAATGTCCAAATCATAGGTAATGAGGAGGTTGGCATAAGCATGTGCAGAAATGACCAAATCTCTCAAAACATTACTGCAAAATGATTTTGGTACTGTTATTCCTTCAATAAATACCCCTCAGTAAGTATTTAAAATACTTGTGTATGGGAAGGGTAAAAATGGAAGAAGAAATTCACAAAAACTCAGAAGTGTGTTCATCTCAAAACTTCTGAAGTCAGAAGAAAAGAGTATAAACATAAAACACTTTAGAGTCAAAAGTTGGGGTAAAAATGGTTATCAAAGCAACTGTATGCATTCATTGTTTCAGGAAAAAGTTTAGGTAACCATGGTATTTCCAGTAAATAAGCTTTCAAAAAGGACTAGACAAATTTTCTAAATCATCTCATAGTAACAAAATCTACATCAGGGTTTTGAAAACTTATATGATCTTGTGTCCTCTTGTTTGCAATCAACTGACAAGAAAATGGTACTAAACAGTGGTCAAAATATATTCCTCCCACTACTATCAAACCACTGACCATTTTCATAAACTTGAGAATGATATGATTACGTGTTTTATTGTATATTTACCCGATCCTTTTTGATGCTATTCTCAGAAAATCCTTTATCCATTTTTATACAAAGGATTTTCTCTAATAACCAGGATATATTATTCGTTTTTTTTAGAATAATATACTTTGAACTTTTGCTTGTTTTTGTTGGCAATAGTTTCAGTTCCTGTCAGGATATAGTACCGTATTTTTGCTGGTATTATTGTCCTCATGGATGGGTCAAAAGGAAATGGTGTATTGTTCAAGATCATGTCATACTCAGGTTTGTGCTATACATTAATTAAAGGTTGATTGTTAAACTGTTCTTTAAACTACTGAGGTACTCATGTTTTAATTTGAATATTAAACGAAAATGAGTTGCCTTAGCAAAAAGTTCTTATCATCTGGGGTACTAATCCACTATCAGAAATTTGAACGAGCTTCAAAATGTGAAATTGACACGTGGCAAAACCTTGAATGAAAATTCTCAAAACAGTTGCTGAAATGCTTGTTCTTCAAATCTGTTCCACTTACCCTAATCATTGTTTTGTTCAAACATCTGATCACTAAATACTATCCACTGCTGAAAGTCTACCACTGACTCTTCATTTTGCTTGGCAAGCACTAATGCTCAAAATCAGTGTCTTATCCACTGATATACTATCTACTGATAGTAAAAATATTAAATCTTCCACTGTTTTCACATTATTACCGTTGTAACCACTGATGCTTGATTCATCAGTGGCTCTTAAAGTAACTGTTCTCCACCCTTCATCCATTTCATCAGTGTTTGACACGTGGTCAGTTTTTAGCCCTCAGATCAAAATAACCGCTGCCACATCAGCGATCACTTTTTCCCTAAATAAAACCCTGCCCTAAACCCTCAAACAGGGTTTTACACTGTCGAATTGAATTCCAAAGTTCTCTTCTCAAAGCAGTTTCCAACTTTTCTTCCCAAATCACTCTCCGATTCTTCTTCATCAAAATGACGAAGTCAAAATCAAAATCAAAATCTAAACCAAAATCACCATCATCTTCAAAAGAGGTCGCTCAAACGGCCGAAGAATCCATCGAGATACCATACAAATCTCCTCATAATTATCTGGGTTTGCTCACAAAACCTACCGATAACCATACCTTCGACTCCATCATTGATATACTTTCTGCATCAAAGTACAAAACTTTGTTGACCGCAGATGCTCCCATTTATCTACAAACCCAGAGAGAGTTCTGGAAAAAGGCGACGCTTGAAAAACAAGAAGATAAAGTCATTGCCATAAACTCCTCGATACAGGGTAAAGTGATTCAAATCACTCCGCAAACAATCTCAGAAGTCTTCAAACTCAATGATCAGAATGGTAAAACTTCCTTTGACAAAAATGAGTTAAAATCTGATTTTTTGAAAAGGGGATATGCAGAACAATCAAAGGTAGATACCTTACAAAAAGGTTATTTTCCATCTGCACCCAGATTTTTATTCCACACACTTTTAAGTTGTGTTTCAAATAAAACAACAGCGTTTAACGAAATACCATTGAAGATTCAATGCCTGGGCTATGCTATTTTAAACAATAAAGATTATAACTACTCCCAGGAGATCTTCAATGACATGGTAAAGAATGTTGATAGCAAATCATTTCTTCTTTTTCCAAGATTTCTGAGCTATTACTTTAAACAAAAAATTGAAAAAGAGGATGAAAATTTGCCCAAACAAGGTGTCCATTTTCAAATAAAAGGCTTAACAAAAGAAACATTTTCAAGAATGATGGCACCAATAAAAACAAAAGCAGAGGTGTCTGAGCAGATTTCAGCAGTTACCACTGCTCCTCAGACATCTGCTGCTGAGCCCACTGCTCCAGGTGATCATAGCAGCACTACCACTGCTTTGAAACCCACACCTGAAATTACCAAAAAGACCAAAAGAAAACCTTACAAAAAGCCCACCAAACCCAAGAAAAAGGCAACTCTGGAAGATGAGATCCTAGAGCAACTGCCTGTGACAACACAAATGTCACCACAAACCACTGCTGCTACTTCCTCACAACAGTTGGTAGAAAGATCTCCACCTTTGGCCAAAACTCCTCCTGCATCCTCACAAAAGGATCAGGTTGTAATCACAGGGACTCCACAATATGAAGCTCTGGATCCACTTGGCTCCATCTTCCACAGTCCTGATCCCAAGGACATGTCTCTTTCAACTCCCATACCCTCACCAATAATATTACCACAATCCATGCTACCTTTGTTGCATGCAGTTGTTATAGCTCAGACACAAACCAGTTCCTCTCTATCACCTGTCACTGAGAGTATACCCCCACAAGTGACTGGGTCTGATGCTTATACCTCTGCTATCCCAGCAACAACTGAGGAGGTTACACCCCCTGAGTTACAAGTAACTCTCAGTGGTAGTTCAAGTGGAGCAGCAACTACAACTGATAGATCAACAGATCTTCAGTTGGACAGTTGTTTCATCAGTAAGACTCCCTTGAAGGCAATTTCTTCAATAGCACCATCGGTAACCACCAGTGAGTTAGTTCTAACCACTGGTACCATCAAAGGTCTATCAAGTACTGAAGAAAGAAGTCCCCAGTACCAAGAACAAGGGGCATCAATGGGTGATTTTTGGGACTCAGTTCCTAAGTCAAACATTGATATAACCACTACTGGTGGGGATTCAGATGATCCTACAAATGTAGGTGATGATTCAAAATATCAGAAATTAACGAAAAGAGTTGAAAAACTTGAAGATTCAGTTGCTGAAATTAAAGATATGGTGCAAGAGATTTTAAAAGCTCAAAAAGCACAAGCCACTGCTGTTCCATCTCAAGCACCTGCTCCACCACAAGCATTTGCTGCAAATGAGCTCTGGAATATCTTTCAACCCTTACTTGAACACCAAAAGCAGATGGCTGATCAGCAGCATGAAACACATGTAAAAATGCTGACTAACATGGTAGAGTCAAGGTTTAAAGACACTCAAGCAGATATCAAGGCTATAAAGGCCAGCATACAAAAGACTGCCCATGGTGGAAAAGTTCCCTCTTCCATCCTCTTCATGGATACACCCCTTGCAGATAATGCCAAAAAGGGGGAGAAAATCAAGTTGAAGAAGAAAGGAATAGAAGATGGGCTGTATATTGAACCAGAAGAAGAAAAACAGTCATCTAAACCACCTCAAACCACAAAACCCAAAACTTCCATTCAAACAGCTGATACATCAGTAGTTACAAAAACTGCTGTCAGTAGCCAAACAACTGCTATTTCATTAACACACACACCTTCAACACACACTACTCTATCACACACCATCACAACCACTGTTCCACCACCATCATCATCTACAATCATATCACCACCACTGCCTCCTGCCATAAAGCTGAAGACATCAGATGTTACAACATCTGCTGTAATGACAACAGTGATTGAAACACCAGTTGTTTCAACCACTGTCAGTCAATCACAATCACAAACCACTGCTATTCAATCTCAAACCACTGATCCACCCAAAACATCATCAGCCTCTCCTACATTAAAAAGGAGAAGGGTTTTCATTCCTGATGATGAGTCACCACCACCATCACCACCATCAAAAACTACCTCACCTCTTCCATCCCCTGCTCAAAAGCAGAAGACATCTGCTGACATATCAGCAGTTGTAATGACAACAGCGGTTGAAACACCAGTTGTTTCAACCACTGTTAGTCAAACATCCACCACTGATCTCATCATTCCTACACCACAACCTCCAAAGCCTCATAAAAGAAAAAGAGAAACAACACAGGCTACTGATGAAAAGTATGATCCTGTTGCTGCTAAATATCCATTGGAATTAGAAGCTGTGAAAAATGAGATGAAACAATTTTACACTGAAGATGATCCTTCAAAAAGGAAATTTCCTTCTCTCATAGGTTTCATAATTCCAGAAAACATGGATGAATATCTCGAAATAAAAGCAAGACAAGCAAGGATAAGAGCCAAAGTTGAATGCAAGGATCAAGGTGATGAAGCCATTTTGGAAAGAAGGGAATTCCTGCTCAACAAAGTCAAACAAATAGAAGAATAGGCAAGTGATCTGAACAAAGAAATGTCAAGCCTATCCCCTGAAGCAGATCAACGAAATGAATTGAGAAAAGAATATCTTGCATACATAATGAAAGAAAAGTTCTATCCTGCTGAAGAAACAGAATTCAAAGACTGGCCAATAGTTGCACTAAAGCATGAGGCTAACAGAATTGAAAAGATTAAACTTGATCCACGGAAGAAAAAGACAACTCCAAATTGGAACAAATACAAGAAATTCATAGCTGATCTTATTTCCGAGCATAAAAGAAAGAAGTAGGAGTTGGTGAATGGAAAGGTGGATACTGCAGATGCCATAGCAAAATGGTCAAAGCAGCAAATTGATGAAGCTTATGAAAGGCTTGAGAAACAGAGAATGAAAGTCTCCAACACTCCTAAAAAGTCTGACTACAAAAAGCTAAAGGAGCAGGTCAAGACTTTTGAAACACAAATCTGTACAACAGAAGCCTTTGTTACACAGTTGAGCAAAGAAAGGAAGGAAATGCTGACTGTTGGTGAAGATAGAGAAGATGATCTGATAGAAGAAGCTATCAAGAAATTGGCTGCAGATAAAGAAAAATTAGCAAAACTACAAGACCTTGCCAAAAGGGTCAAAGTAGTAAGCCAAACATCATCAGCAGATGTCACAAACAGTGATCTGACTGACAAAGAAGTTGAAGCAGACATAGCTGCAGCTAATGAGATTATTGAAAAAGCATTCACA
Organism: Helianthus tuberosus; assembly: GCA_030545235.1. Classification (NCBI taxonomy): domain Eukaryota; kingdom Viridiplantae; phylum Streptophyta; class Magnoliopsida; order Asterales; family Asteraceae; genus Helianthus; species Helianthus tuberosus. The sequence continues at coordinate 44,180 of JARYGA010057059.1, forward strand.
CGAGTGTCTGAAGCTCATGATACTGCTCTACACTTCTTCTCTAGGCCAAACACTTTAAGTTCATCAGACAATAAACCTCTCCCAAGAAACCCATTTGGTTTAAAAATACTAAAGTGGCTCTCTGATCAAAAGACCCACGTATTGACTCTGATCAGAATCAATGGAGAAGTGAGGCATATATCAAGGAATCAAGCACTAGGCCTGAGTGTTGAAGATCTACAAGATCTCCTTGAGCTTTCACTGTGCAGGGATGAGGCTGATTCAAGTTCCAAGGAGTTTGAGGAAGAATTTAAAAGAAATGAAAAGGAACTTCTGATGAAGAATAAAAATCCAGAATAATGAAGGGTTTTGGCATTATCTGTTCCAGGGGGAGATTGTTGGGATTGAACCCTACCAGAGGAACAGATAATGAAAGCCAAAACCGGTTCACTACAGTGGATTCGCAATAAGCAGACGTTTACTCTAAGCTCTCCCCTTGACAGTGGTTACTTATCTGCTGATACACTCTAAGTACTGCTCAGAAGAACAACTGATGAACCAAACACTGATGAAACAACTAAAGACTGCTAAAAGGCAAACACTGAGCTCTATCTACTGCTGTCTCTTAAGTACTGCTGAAGACCCAAGCACTGCTTATTCAAAGACTGATCACCTTTTGAAGAAAGCACTGATGTTCAAACAGTCAGTGCTTAGGCTACAACAGTGGAACGTGAACTGTGTTAGACTTGTTTTGTATTTTATTATCAATCAGTTGTTAGACATCAGTAGTTTTGAATAGACCAGTGTTTATAGGTTGTTAGGCTGTTAGATGTCACTATCATGGTGACGTCAGCTGAAGTACATCAGTGGTTTGGTTTGCTTATAAATATGACAGTACTCTGTACTGTTATATTCGATCATTTTGAGTGAGTTCTTCTCCTCAATTCAATCCTTTCATCTTGTGCAACCAACTCTGGAGTATCAGGCTGAGGGGGAGTTTAGTCTGTAAGCTCGCATTATAACCTTTTGCTTTTAATGTAATCTTTCGACTCTATGAAAAGCAATTGTTTATCAAACTATATTCTACTTTGATTGTGCGTACAAAGTTTGTTATTCATTTCCGCTGCACTTAAAACTACTCATATCTATTTGATTTGTTCGAATCTCACAAACAAGCACAATCTGTAGATCCTCAGATCCTAACAATTATGATCTTCGTCTCTCCTCACTTCGACTATATATACTAATCGCATTTAATGCGATGAGTAGACGTGCCGGATTCACCGCCCGCGTATCCAATCAGCAGCTGCCACATACATCGTAATTCCCGGAGTGACGGCTACCACACTCGCGTGGGCCTCACTCGACTGACAGAAAGCCGAACCGTCAGGGACAACTTGATGATGGCCGTGTCAGCAGCCAACTCAAATGTCGTCATTAACGACATTTCCCACCAACCTGTCGGAATTCAAAATTCGAAGTTTTTCCCGTTCAAATTTACTACAAGCTTCATGCAGAAGTTACCCAGGCCGCGCAACATTCACAATTCTCCAATGAAGCTGCGCGCTTAAACTCAAAAGCAGAAGATCTTCAATTGACAACTCTGGTAGTCGCGCCATAGTAGCTAACAGACAGTTACATGCGCGCGACTCACCAAGAGCTAACATGCATTTTTCTAACCCATCATTTCCTTTTTTCTAAGTCCAGAGCTCCAACCACTCACTTCGCGCGTGATGTAGCACTGGACTGGGGGGACTTGAAGGGGTATGGTCCCAAAAATGACGCGCAAACCATTCAGGTCGCGCGTTGGACCATACTCCTTAATCACTTTGATGATCAATCTTTAGTCTCGCGCGGGATGCCAAAGCAGAGCCTGACCCCACGCGAGGTCCAAACAAGAGACGACATCAATTTCTATACTTAACGTCCCGAATAAGAGCCTTCACCTCCTGCAACCCTGCGCGGGCTACTGACGTGCTCAGCAAGGGTCGCGCATGAGTCAAAGTGCAAGGCCACTTCAGAAAGTACCAAAGGTACAAGTGGCAGAAGAACAAGCCAATCGGCGTCCTCCAGGCTGTACTCTATCGTGCTCCACGATCGTCTGACGTGCAGGAGACAGAAGGTACACAAGGACGCCTACGTGGCACCAATCAGGGGGCAGCAACACCTGCCCCATGATCTCCACTTACCTACTGATGACAGAGGGACAACAAGGCCGAAAACAGAGACACGTGGCTCCAATCACGGTGCGCCAGCACCGAAGATCTTCTAGAAGACACTAACGGTCGATACCAGTGAGACAAGGAGCATATTCTCTGATTGTCGCCTTCCGGCCCAAGGCCCATCAGCCTATCTCCTCTTACACCTCTCCGGCTATAAATAGACACCTCCATGCACAGGTTAAACATTCCATTCCCTCTACTCTCACTCTTAACACACAATTATTTCCTCAAAGCAAATACTTATTCTCACGCCGGAGTCTGGTTAAGAGGGAAACCACCATATTCCCCTCTTAACGAGCTAACGGTGTTTTGTTTTGCAGGAAGATCAGGTCAAACCAGAGCTCAGAAAGTTATAAGAAGATTAACCATTATGAAAGGAACATAAACCAAACTAATTAACTCTACAATTAGTTACGTGTTTCTTCATCATCTAATAAGAAAACTTCCATTGCTAAGTTTACCTTTTTTTTGGGTAAAGGGTTACCCCGGTGATTTTATATATTCACAACCAAATAAAACATGTAGTATGGAAACGTTACACTAGATCATAATTGGGACATCCCCCCAACAATGTAAACCAAAACAAACAAACAAACCCGACAAGCAAACAAGCAAAAACACCACTATTCTATCAACTAGCATGACACTAAACTCTAACTATCTATCCGTAGACATGAAGAAGTATCATTATCAAGCATCCCCTCCCCACGAATATTCCACTTCTCCACCATCCTTGTCACTTGAGTAGAAGTCTTGAATTTCAATCTCATGAGCTTCTAACGAACAGTAGAAATTACTTCCTGCGCTAGCTTATCTGGTGGTCATGCATTATTCTGGAATATCCTGTTATTGCGCTCTGGCAACGATATTTCCAATCAACTTAGGAGAACTTCTCTGAATCATCCCACTTAAAATATCATTCCATGCAGGCTGGACGTTTACCATATCAGCATAACTACGAACTTGATGCCACACTTGGGCCGAGTACTTGCACGAAAAGAAAAGACGTTCATGAGAATCAATGTTATTATAACAAAGGAGACAGCACATCATATTCATATTCTTCCTCCTGGAGTGATCCCAATTCAACATTTTATCCTGTGTAAGAAGTTTTTCCTGATAACAAGCCATGATCAATGTCGTAAGGTTGGTCAAAAATATAAGTGAAAATGTCCTATTAACCTTTTACTAGTAAAGAGCAAGTAGGGTGTCGAATCCACAGGGAATCAGTGAAAAGTGTAAAAGTTCATTGTTTTAATTATCATCTACTTTTAACTAATTGCTTTTTGCAGTTGTTGAGAGTAATTATGAAAACAAACATAAATTAGAGTTGTAAACAATTATGAGAAAAGGACCAATCTCCGGGTTTTCAGGTTATGTAGAAAATCGGTTTACTTAGTTACTATTAATTAGAAATCACATAGACATGATTCGTAAAACTTGTTTTGATAAATAATTAACGGATAATATATTTGTTTGCAATGATCCACGATCGAAACCGAAGGATTGATACAAATGAATAGTAATCCAGTTAATCACCAATTTTAGATTTCATAAACATACTCAAGTTCAATGATTAAAGGTTAAAATCAATGACAACTTAGAACTTAATCCCAATTGTTGATGACACAAACCAAATAATTGATGAACTGAAACGATTACGATAATTAAATATTGTTTAATCGAACAAGAAACAATAGAAACGACTAACCGAAAGTTTAATCGAATCCTAATCCAAAAGTCGTAAACATAAGCAAACCCAATGTTCAAACATTAACCCTATTCCCGAAGACGGTCACGGGACGACTAGCCGCTCATGACGCTCGTACGATCTTCAAAGGCTTGGTAAGAAGTTGAGATCATGATTGATTTGGTAGTTGGTAGAAGATTGATGATGAATGATGTTGATGAGTAAGAGCTCCAAAAGTTATCAAGTGTGGCTCCAAAAATCGATAATATGATGATGATGAGATTCATGTTAATGAGAGCCCCAAGTATGTATGTTGGCTCCCCCCAAAATCCCCGATGATGAAGTTATTGATTGTGAGATTATGGGCTGCCAAAATCTTCTCATTTGCTGCTCCAAAATTCGATGATCCATAATGATCTTGTTGGGACGATTTGTGAGCCCCAAGTTAATTAATCCTTGCTGCTGACTTTCGTATCCCTGTGGCTCCCATCTTTTGTGAAATATGAAGCTGCCAATCCTCCCTGATTCAAGAGCCCAATAATTAAAATATATGGCTGCCTATTTCTCGTGGATCAGAAGCCCACGAAGTAAGGTTTTTTAAAACATTAAATCCACCAAACACAATCATCAACCGTAGGCCCCATGTTCCACACCGTAAATGTCACACCCCCAAAATCCACGCGCGGAATCTCACCGCTTGGAGGCGTGACTGACCAGGATCAAGCCACCAATCATATAGAACAATATATAAAGTAAAAGTAATTGCAATTTAATTCCAATAATCCATATGAAAGGTGTTCCAAAACATAAGTATGTTATCACAGTATAGCGGAAGCGTATGATTAAACCCATCGCAATAAAGTATGAAATGTCATAAAGTCTAAACAAATATCCAAAATCCATGCCCACAACGACTACGCCTCCCGTGCAAGCTCCATAAGTACCTAAGGTCCTGCAAGGCATGTAACAGAGGATCAACAACTAGTTGAGCGAGTTCACAGGGAGTAAGTGCGTAATAGTAAGTTCATATGTAACATGTGGCTCTACTGGGCCGTTAGTACGTTCTAATGGAGGGGGCTTCCCATAATGTATAATTTACTAGACTGGTTGTATTCATAAGTATCCTTCCCAATCCGAGGATAGTAATAAGTATCCTGCCCAACCGAGGATAGTACGTATCAAGTACGTAGGTTTAGCGCTGGTGTTCTTCCCATCCGAGAACATTTGGTACCTAGGATTTTTGTATGTGTTAACACTAGTATCCTTCCCATCCGAGGATAGTAATAGGTATCCTGCCCAACCGAGGATAGTACGTAAATTTCGGCACAGGCATCCTTCCCAATCCGAGGACCGTGGTAAGTAGTCTAGTAGTAATGTGTACAAGCAATCAATCAATCCCATTCCCAACCCACCTGGGGAATCCCATGCCTTGGTAAGAGTGTGAACTCACCTTGGTTTGCTCGGTATGCTAAGTGTATGCTCGCAAGTAATCAATCACGTCCTAAAGTATGCACGTATGTGAAATCAGTTTGCATTCAAGTTGTGCACGTATAAACATGTAACACGTAATCACAATCATATACAAGATGGCTACACTTAACAGCAGTTAAATATTCCAGTTAACACTTAACAGAATTAACTCGGGTTCCTGCACCGAT
>JARYGA010057060.1:0-34055 GCA_030545235.1 Helianthus tuberosus
ACACAGTGAAAGGAGAAAATACTAAAGCTCCCTATGTCCTCACATGCCTTAATGTCCTTGCTCATACACTCATTTAGTACGTGGTGTACACAAGAAAACGTGATGTATGCAATAAATACTTGATTTGTAAAGGTTACAAACTATGTTTTCATACAAGATATACAAGACGCATGAACTCGCTCAACTTTATGTTGATGTTTTCCAAAATTACATGTATTTCAGGTGACAGGATGGATCTTGGGCGCAAGTGTCATAACTAGAAGTAGACTACAAGTCTAGAAGTCATCCACTTTTGTTAAATCGAAACCTTGTCAAAGGTCGTGTTTTGAAAACTTAAATAACAAGTGCTTGTAATACTCAAGTTTTCATGAATGGATGAACATCGTTTTGATCATGTAGTTGTTTATTACGATTGAATGCAATGATAACAAGCTGGTCACACATCATACGCTTCCGCAAAAGACAGGGTGTGACAGTTTGGTATCAGAGCTTCGATTGTAGTGAACTAGGATTCTTTCTCGAGTCTAGACTACAATCACTAGAGTTCTCTCACGAAAACATTTTTCAAAAAGGTTTTCATTGCATTCACAAAAGCGCCAAGATCCACGAGTCAGACACTTTACAAAGAAAATACAAGGCAAGGACATTAGTGAGGAATACCTTTAGAATAAGGTGCCAACCAAAGCATAGTCTACACGAGTTAGACTAGCCCAAAAACAAAATGACCCCCAAAAACGAGAGTTATACGGGATATAATGCATTAAAATGCTTGATTATGCTAAGTAGCATATATGTTATTGATATACATACATACAAATAAGTGTACGGAATGATTATTGACGTGAATAAGATACTTTCGACTCCGACTCCTGTTACTATACGTAACTCGCACGATGAAGCTACTGACCTCGCGTCCTTTGCAAAGCTCATGGCTGGGAGTGATTACCAAGGAAGATGCCTAACTACGGTGAAGATGACGAGGCAGAGGCGGCAACCTTGAACAAATTCTCAATCAACGGGACGAGATCCCTGTGGCTTATGTGAAGCAAGATTGACGATATGCTTAACCAGAAAAGGGAGATGAAGTATTCATCTCGAAGGTGCCCCTCCAACTACTAGGAATTCTTTCTATTCCTATTCCATCAAATCATCGTGCCTATACGCGCGTAACGATAACGAGTGTTAGCGTGTGGACCACTGCAATGGTTCTTTCCATGACAGGAGGTATAAGGACAATAGTGCCCCCTCCTTGACTGATCATCTGCTTGGACGAGAGAAAATTTGGGGTAACTGTGCAAGACAATTTATTATTACGGGGGCCCACGTAATAACGACTTGTAGTGCACAGAAATCCTGGTGGACTCTGCGGGCCGAGCTAATGAAAACCATACAAAATTAATCTATAGGTGTCCTCACCTTCATCTGGTAGAACAACACATAGATCAGTGCTTAGGCACGTTAAAAAGTAGGAAGCCTGTCTTAGACTACTTCGTGACTGACACTTCTACCTGCATAAGAGACGCTGAGAAAACAATATTTAAGCAAGAGAGGTGGAATAACATTCAAAAAGAATCAGCGACGATACCCTCCCTATCACCTCTACACAAACAATCCCATCAAAGGGGAAATATACGCACCAGTAAAGCTAAAAACCTAAGAAAATCAATGTAGCGGGAAATAACTAAAACTTGAATGACCAAGGCGATGTAGCCTCGAGTTCATTTCAAACAATAAGCCAAGTTGGCAAGCCTATGTGAAGGCTCAATAAATGTTTCCTCGCTTATACACTGATTATATATACGTGTGAAATTGGGTAATTACATAATGGCCTATGGTGCTATGTATCTCATAGACAATTGGAATGTTGTCTAACCTACTCCATACCATTTTGGCAGAAGAAAATGCCGCCCAGGCGAGACACAAACACCAGTACGCTGCCAAGAACAGAAGCCGAGCTGTAAGAATGCATCTCACAGGCGATTTCTCGACATGAAGCCCTCCGCTCTAAGCACAGCGATGGCACTACTGGAAATAACCCTCCAACTGGCTGCACCTATAAACAATTCCTGGACTGCAAGACATTGAATTTTGATGGCACAGGGGGTGCCGTTGCATTTGTTCGCTGGGCAGAAAAGACTGACTCCATTCTAAGAATGAGTAACTGTTCGCCCCGACAGAGTGTTACTTATATCTCAGGGTTATTCGTAGATGGCGCACTCTCCTGGTGGAACCTTCAGGTTCAAACCCTTGGTGCAGATGTTGCTTATGCACTAAGCTGGGACGAGCTCAAGGAAATGATGGAAAAGAAATACTGTTCTAGAGCCGAAATCCAGAAGATTGAGGTGGAGTTCTGGAACTTGAAAATGGACGGACCAAAGATTTCCGAATACGTCCAGCGATTTCACGACTTGTCTAGGGTCGTCCCCTACTTAGTCAAACCGGAATTCAAAAGGGTTGAACGATTCATTTAGGGACTTGCACCTCAGATCAGGAGCATGGTTACTACCTCAAAGCCCTCAACCATTGCAGAGGCTATCGATATGAGTGTCACCCTTACTGAAGAGGCTCTACGTGCGGGAAAATTCTCGGAATCTGAGGATAACAAGAAAGAGACTCATGTGGAGTCATCAGGCAATAAGAAGAGGAAGTCTTCGAATCTAAAGATGAGCACCCAAGTCAACTATGGAAGCTCTAAAACAGGCAAAAGGAAGAAAGTGAAACCGCCGCATGACAGGAAAACTGATGGAGCCACTAATAAGGCTGGTGGTAAAACATACTCGGGGACTAAGCCGAGATGCGGGAAATGCACTTTTCACCATGAAGGTCGATGTCTAAGGCCTACGTGCGGAAAGTGTGGAAAACAAGGGCACAGCAAGGATGGCTGTTGGGCGAAGGACCCAGATGGGAGAAATAAGAGAATACCAGGCTGCTACAAATATGGTGAAGCAGGGCACTTTAGGAAAGATTGCCCTAGGAAGAAGCAAGCAAGGAAGGGTTTTCACGATCGAAACTCGTGAAGCACGCCAGGATCCAGATGCAGTTATGGGTACGTTCCCTATTAACCAACCTAATGCATCTACTTTTAATTAATACTGGCATCAACTTTTACCTTGAATGCTTAAGAACTTAAGAAACTGCTTGGCCTAGTTTCAAGTAAAATAGACGTCCTATATTCTTTAGATATGGGCATATAGAAGGCTAGTTTAAACAGTCGAAGCAAGTAAGGATTGTACTTAGGGAATCAGAAGGCCGGAACCTTCTGTTACCATTGACCCGCGAAGTCATAAAATGATAGTCAGCATGGATCAGAAATCCAAGTACAGCTGAAGTTGTTCGATATGAGAAAGTCAGACACATCCCTCATGCGGGTGATGGAACCCAACTTTCCTGCGATAGGTGCAAGGATGCCAAACCCCACAAGGCGGCAGATCTACGACATCCCTCATTGGTCGAAGAGGCATAGAAACGCCTCCGAATAGACTGCAGAGCCTGAGAACATCTCCGTGACGGAGGAAGTCCCAGTAGCTTTTCGGAAGACTTGCCAGGAACGCCTCTCCGTAGCGACGAGAAGAGTTCAGGATAAATCGCGTGCCAGGAGCAGCACCAGTGACGAATGACGCCATACTGACTAGCTTCACCAGCGAAGCATGAACCTCTGATGTAACTGCAAGAGCTGCTAGACAGAGGAAATTAAGGCCATAACATCCTTAGTTAAGGAGACATGGAGAAAGTTGGTAGTCTCCATTTTACATAAACTTCAGAAAATTGAGAATCAGAATCCTTTGCCAAGGACTGATGACACAAATGAGCCAATCGTAAGGTTCCAGTTACCACTCAAAGATCAACTTGAGGACAAGAGGTCCTCCACTGTGAATACAAGAGGAAGTATCCCTAAAACGACCTTTAGGACTTGCTTCGAGCATTACGGGATCCTTGTCGTATCATTTGGCTTGACACATGCATCGACAATATATTCATGGACCTCATGAATCGAACGTGTGAGCCATACCTGGATAAGTCATATACTTATTGACTACATTCTTATACGGCCAACGACCAAGGAAGGTCGTGAGCAACAACTGCAATTTACCTTGCTACTCTTAGAGAAAGCACAGTTATGTGCAATGATGACGAAAAGCGGATTTCGAGTTCGCGAAGGGAGAACTAAAGATACATAGTGGATAAGAACGAAATTCACGCCAACCCTGCAACCAAGAGCTAAGGAGCTAGAGTTGCAATTATGTGACGTCTCTCGACAAGTCTCGATTGTACGTCGATACAACGAGACCACGACATTGCACACGCGGCACATTGATTAAGGAATCACGAGAAGAGATCTTGATATAGATACAGTGATTGCGCGCCGCAACTGGACGTCATTACCTGAAAGAAAACGTTGCACGATCTTTAATGATCACAAGGGTTGCAACACACCGATGATCGTAAGAACTCGAATTTGAACTGAGCTGCTGAACAATGCAGACTGTATGAACACAATATGTTCTTGTGTGATAAACTTTGATGAAAAGTCGGAACACTCACTTGCCCTTAGTGGAGTTTTCCTACAACGGTACCTATCACACCGTCATCTAAACCGCTTCGTGTAAAGCTTTAGACGGAACATAATGAGTAAATTCCCGTCATGTTGAACGGAGACGAGAAATAAACAATCAACTGGCCCGAGATGGCCCAGGAAAACTAGAGGCCAGATCCTTCAGATATGTAATCATATCAGGACAGCCCGTAGAATACGGAAAGATTATGCCGATGAGCGGCAGAAGTCGAAAGAATTTGAGACAAGAAGTATGGCTAAAATGAGAGCCTCGCCTAGAGAAGGCGTAGTGTGTTTTGGAAAACGAAAAGGTTGAATCCCCGGTGTAGGGATCAGAACCATTGCTCACAAAATGAAGCTCCCAGAAAAAGATCAGTGGTGATCGCGACACAATCATGTGACTAGTCTGTAGAGGAGTCTGACTTAAGGAACAGTCGTTGTTCCCACAAATAAGATTCACGTCAATGACAAACGACAAGAATTACTATAGAAACCTGCTGAGGTTTTGGACCAAGAGTCCGTGATACTATAGAAACCTGCTGAGGTTTTGGACCAAGAGTCCGTGATACTATAAGAAACCTGTTGAGGTTTTGGACCAAGAGTCCGTGATACTATAGAAACCTGTTGAGGTTTTGGACCAAGAGTCCGTGATACTATAGAAACCTGTTGAGGTTTTGGACCAAGAGTCCGTGATACTATAGAAACCTGCTGAGGTTTTGGACCAAGAGTCCGTGATACTATAGAAACCTGTTGAGGTTATGGACCAAGAGTACACAAGATACAGAAAAGTCATGATCGACTTACTTGAGTATGATAGAATTCATGACATGACCCAGAGGTTTCATGGGAACATGAAGACAAATCATGAATCTAAGTGACCATATTGGTTTCACAACTCCCCTGCGACCGATGGCATCGCTTGAATTTCGGGACGAAATTCTTTTAACGGGGGGAGACTGTGACAACCGTCACTTTTCCGTGCATTCCGTACACTAGATGAACAGTAATTTGTGCTTAAATGACTGTGCATGATCTGGTTTACCAGACAAATAAATTTCTGAATTCCATACAAGTGAATTCATGCATGATATATGCTGCAAGAATTACGTTATGATAGCGTTGCGTCAAAAATATTAGTAAACTCACCGGTAAGACACATCGTGTCAACAGAACTGCAGAAAGCAGTCAGACATTAGAATTGAGGCCTAGGTGTAGGTCCGACGACAAAAGTACATTAAAACCCAAGAGTACATGTAAGGGTTTAATTTATAGACATTGCGAAAGCAAAAATAAGCACTAAAAAGCACCCGAAACGCACTTTAAGTGCATAATTATGTATAATTCAGCAATAAATCAGCATTTAAGCATATGAATGTCATGCAGAAATCATGATTTATCATTCAGAATATTTCCCTAAGTGTTGGGAATTGAAAGGATACAAAAAGGTACTTAAAAGACACTAAAAAGTGTGATTTAGCACTTTAACGAACCAGTGTCTAACCGAACAACCGAACATTACCCGGAACACAAAAAAATATTGCTAGAAGCATTGTTATTATTTTTCTGAGCCAGTTAGGGTACCCGAACACCCTAACACCCGTTGTATTAAATAACATACTAGTAACTTGTTTAAAGTTCATAATAAACAAACTAAGACTTAACTATTTGGTTACATCCCAACTAAGCACCCCCCCCCCCCCTCCATTTGTGGACGGTCACATAGACCCCATAAAATCCTTTCTTGATCTTGCAAGATCATGTCCAATCTTCATAGGATTTGCAAAAGATTGTGTATGGTACTTAGCAAACATAATACCCATTGGGTTATACTTAAACATGGATATAAAGGAAGCATGAAGGGAACTTGATTCATTAACACACAACTCCCTCTCTCTCTCTAGAAAGCTCACGGCCACACACCCCTATATCATCAATCATATTTTCGATTTTGGTCTTCATATTTCAAGCATCTACAAGTGTTAAGGGTCTCGTATTAGGAAGCTTGGTGCAAACGGAACGCGAAGGACCTCTTTCTCTTGCTTTTACCCACGCGTTTTTCGTCTAGATTCTTCCCTAGCCTCGAGCTAGTGGTATGTTACTTAAATCACCTTCTTGAACTATTTTAAAGTGGGTAATATGATTAGTAACGGTTAAAACTCGTAAACATACAAGTTGAAGCTTAAAAGTCTACTAAAAACACTAAAAGTGATGGTTAAAAGCTCATATGTTGTGTAAAAGTTGTAGTATTTGATTTGTGTGATTATTTAAGCCCGATCTATGATGTGGTAGCTCGAATCATCGTTTAACCCGGTTTGGTAAGATCATGGATCTTAACATAAGCTTGTTTTGAATAATACAAGGGTTAAAAGGTGAAACTCTACCACACGCGAATCATGAACTTGCGTAAAAGAGTTTTACTTGTGAAATTGTGTTTAAAACTAGCAGATCTACGCATCTGCATGTGGTATTTTCAAAGGACCACGTGTCAAGAGAAAACATACTTTTAAAGACGGATCTTACATGAACTAAATATATTTTTAGTAAATAAACAAGTGTGTAAACACTTGTGTAACAAGGAAGTTCAACAAAGAAATATTTTTGTGAATCTTGACTAGAAGTTGTGAAACTTCATATTCTTTAAAAATAAAGTTTTTAAGAAACTAAACTTATTTTTAAAGATAACAAGACTTACTAAATGTGCTAGTAAGTTACTACACATTTTTGTAAATATTCAAGTTCATGAAATGGAGAAATTAGTGATTATTGTTGATGATTATTGTTGATAATTGTTGTTGATGATTGCTGACGATTTAAAAGAAAATAAACACATGTTTTGAAAACATGGGAAACCTCCATTTTTAGGGGAAAATCTGTCGAAATTTCTATAAATTTCGACACTTAGAAAAAAATATAAGTTTTAAGAAACTTATTCCCTAAAAATGTACCTAAAAATATTACCAAGGTTTCCCTAATTTTTGGTGATAAGAAATGAGGATTTCTTCAAGAATAAAAATGGATATAAGTATGTATATTTTTGAGAGAAAAATATATATTATTTATTAATTTATCACCAACTTTTGTGCTAAGTGTATATAGTATGTGTTATACGTGCTAGTGTATTAAGACTTAAAAATACACTAAACACTCATGAGGAGTATAAACATAAAAATACACATACAACATACAAGATACATAATTCGGGTGCAAAGTGCAAAACACGAGATACTTATATTAATTTTAGAGAAATAATATAAGTAAGATACGTAGTTAAAAATATAGAATATTTTTAACACAAGAATACGTACACAAGAGATAGTGGCTGTACTTGTGCGACGCAAGTCTAGTGACTAACGTTAAGAAAACGCGTATAGGTTACGACGTTAATTAAGCAAATCCGGTGAAGTTTACGACGCACAGGAACGCAAAGTTGTGAGTTCATGCTCCCCCTTTTCTCTAACTGTTTTTGGTTTTATAACTCTCGGGGGTGAAATACATGTTACAAATATTATAATTTTTACAAAGGGTAAAAATACAAGAAGCACTCTTGGTGAGTACGAGAACCGAGTGCAATATGATTTGAGAATACGAGAAGCACTCGTGGTGAGTGCAATATGATGAGCTTTAAGAAAAGCCTAGAAAATACTAGATCATGTGAGCATAGACTAATACAAAAGATGCCATAAAGTCTTGGTGAATAATAGTACCAAGCCATTAAAAACAATCATTAATTAGGGACGAGGGTTAGATCTAACGGGTACGGCCGAGCCCCACTCATGGTCCTTATGTGACCACTTGAGTGCTTCGGTGTCCCAGTCGAGGAAAATCGACGCAGTCGAGGTTAATCGACACAGTCGAGGGAAATCGACACAGTCAAGGGAAATTGACGCAGTCGAGGTTAATCGACACAGTCGAGGGAAAATCGACACAGTGAAAGGAGAAAATACTAAAGCTCCCTATGTCCTCACATGCCTTAATGTCCTTGCTCATACACTCATTTAGTACGTGGTGTACACAAGAAAACGTGATGTATGCAATAAATACTTGATTTGTAAAGGTTACAAACTATGTTTTCATACAAGATATACAAGACGCATGAACTCGCTCAACTTTATGTTGATGTTTTCCAAAATTACATGTATTTCAGGTGACAGGATGGATCTTGGGCGCAAGTGTCATAACTAGAAGTAGACTACAAGTCTAGAAGTCATCCACTTTTGTTAAATCGAAACCTTGTCAAAGGTCGTGTTTTGAAAACTTAAATAACAAGTGCTTGTAATACTCAAGTTTTCATGAATGGATGAACATCGTTTTGATCATGTAGTTGTTTATTACGATTGAATGCAATGATAACAAGCTGGTCACACATCATACGCTTCCGCAAAAGACAGGGTGTGACACACAGAACCATTCAAAGCTATTTTCTAAGCTATGTTTAGGTTATTTATGGTATGTTTAGCTTATGATCATATTCCGGAATGTACGTTGCTGCACGAAACGGTAGACTTTTGCAGTTTGACGCAAATAGTCCATGTGAGCGAATAAACTTGTTTTTGCCATACCAAACCCTTTAAAAATTATTTCTAAGTTATGTAAAGGTTATTTAAGGCATGTTAAGTTTATTTTGTTGTTCCAGAGTGTTTTTCGAGTTAAACTGATTACGTTTACGCATCAGTTTGCGTTTAACTTTCCAGAAAACGATATAGAGTTTAAAATCGATCAAAAATCAAAACGTGCAAAATGTCAAACATAAATAAACAAATATTTGGGATCAAAACACATTGTTTTATTGATATTGAATTGTTCGGAGTTTGTAAAATGATTACACAAGCACAGATGTCATAGGTTTTATGTTTTCAAAAATAGCCACGAATTCTTGTAAAAGTTTTGTTTCTAAAATGCGTCGTTTTGGAAAAATGTTTATAGTATATACAAAAATATACTTTGGTTTTGAGATAAACGGATGAGTAGTATATCTAAATATACTTTAGTTATGAAATAGTTAAATAGATAGTATATTAGAATATACTTTAGTTTCGGAAATAATAGATTCGGTAGTATATCACAAGTATACTTTGGTTCATGAAATGAAAAACATCGGTAGTATGATACATTATACTTTGGTTTTGTAAATAACATATCAAATTATGCTTTGGATTAGAAAATAGCACATCAACTATGCATTGGTAGTATATTTAAAATATACTTTAGTTCGTGAAATAACATAGTCGGTAGTATATCAAATTATACTTTAGTAATCAATATCACGTTGGTAGTATCTCGGAACATACCTAAATCGTGGTTTGGTAATATATCAAACTATATTTTAGTAAACAGTAGCATATCAAATTATGCTTTAGCAAACAGTATCACGTTGGTAGTATATCAAAATATACCATAAATCGCGATTTAGCAATACATTCAAACCTTAGTGCATCAAACTACACTTTAGAGACTATAGAAATACCACAAAGGCAAATTCCATTTGGTTAAAATTTGGTTTCTGACATTCCATACAACATGAATGGGGTGTCTGGTCCTATAGCGCTATATCGTACTACTAATCGGCTTGATCATTGTTAATGAATGTATAAATAACAGTATAAATGGACAAATAGTTCTAACAAACTTTGGAAATCAGTGTTTAAGCCATGGATAATAGTTCAATTCGTCAAAAGATAGTACTTATGCATGTGTAATCATATAGTTGAAAACATGAAAACACGTATTTTGACCGAAACTTTGACTCGTCACTTCGACTAATCGACGTGGTAATCAGTAGGTATAGTCACAAGGGACTATAACCATCGTGATCATGCTCACGTTGCAAAGATCAAACGAACTTTGTGTTGACCAAATCATGGTCAAAGTAGAAAGTCAAACACTGTTTGACTTTCATGCTTGAAATACATAAAAAGCATGAAAGAAGCTTACAAAAGGTCCAAGCAAGGAAGATTTGAACTTAAAATTCTCAGGTATGAAGCTTCACAAGTGAGAGCTTCAACTTAGAGAAGAAATTGAGATCAAATTGTGAGGAAAGAATGAAGATCAAGTGGGTATTTATAGTAAGTCTTGAGTTCTTAAGATCTTGACATGTGTTTTTGCAAGATTCAAAGCTCTAATCTCACCATACACTTGTGGAACATGGTTTACAATACAAGGGGAGGTCCAAAACTAGTTCATAGTATTGAGAAAGTTGCATAAAAGACCCCCAAGTTCAATCTAGTTGCTGAAAAAATGAGATTTATGTCGAAACAGAGCCGTGGCGTCGCGCCACGGCACCACCCCTATTGGGGTCGCGTGACACCACCCCTCCCCAGAGACAGCAACTTTTGAAAATTTGCAGAAATGGTTCCTGCAGCTCGTTTAAGCCATTTTCGATGCGTTTAAACCCCGTTAATCCATTTTCAAGGCTATACAAGGATGTTAAATCATAGGGTACTTGAAACATGTTTGAAATTATCTCGGATGTCGGTTCGTTTGGTCGTACGGTTGCGTTGTTCGGTTAATTACGACGAAACTCGAACGGACGCGAAAAACGATCCAAATTACGATCCGTCGCGTAATTTTTCATTCCAATCACTAAAATAAAATATTTTATTGATTACAAAAATTTTTGGATGTCCGGATATGTTCTGAACGTAAGATATGCGCAAAAATGCAAACTTATGCACTTTTTGACGCTTTTAGTCCCTGTTGATCAAATAAGTTTATTTTCGCATACCAAACCCCTCAAAGCCTATTTCTAAGCTATGTAAAGGATATTTAGGGTATGTTTAGCTTATGATCAAGTTCCGGAATGTTTGTTACTATACAAATCAGCATAGTTTCGTAGTTTGACGCAATTAGTCCCTACGATCGAATAAACTTGTTTTCGACACACCAAACCCTCCAAAACTTATTTCTAAGTTATGTAAAGGTTATTTAAGGTATGTTAAGCCTATATCACTATTCCGGGGTGTTTGTTGCGTTAAACTGATTATATTTACGCATCAGTTCGCGTATAACCTTCCAGAAAGCGATTTAAAGCTCGAAATCAAACAAGAATTGATATGTGCAAATGATACACATATCTATACAAATCCCAAGAATGAAATACAAGATTTCATTGGATTTGCATTTGTATGATGGTCGTAGTGACATAGGTGTCACATAATCTTTGCAGTCTGGTCCCGTCATTCTAAGATTTAGGAATTTATTGGTGATTTGTTCCTTCTCATTAGGAGGACAAAATTTTCTTTCCACCATTTCCTTAAAGTTGATCCATTCCATAAAACCACTTTTTGAAAAGATTAGAAGCAAACATCATCTTATCTTCATCTGCACATTTACTTATTTTTATGACCGTTTCCGTCTTTTCTATCCAACGTAAGGCTGCAATGGCTCCTTCATTGCTTGAGAATTCTATTGGTTTGCAGGCCAAGAATTCTTTTTAAGAACAACCGTAAGAGTCAGTTCTTCTTCTTTTAGGAATTGGAGCTTGGGTAATAGGTCCGTTCCCATTATTCACACTGTGACTTGGTTCAGTGTGTTGGCGTTTACTTCCATTTGCAGATTTATTATTTTCTGCTTCCTTAACAGTCTTGATAATATAAGGCATAGCATCTATAATTCCTTGTGCTACTATATGTTGGATAGCACTGTTATCCATTTGGTTTCCGTTATTCTCATTATTCTGGTTTTCCTGATTTACTTCGTTGTCCATCTGAATTGGGAATAATTAGCAGGTATTAATTATCACAGAATAAGGATAATATAATTACTTATACATAAAAACACGAACAAGTTAGTCAAAAACGTCGATCATTGCAACTTTTACTCTTTTCTATATATACATATATGCATCAGTTACATAATACAACTGGTAAATCAAATACACTAGTAGTTATGCATCCGTATCTATATATATATATATATACATATATATATATATATATCAAAATACAAAATTACACATATTTCTAGGCATGATTCTAAGTGTCATGTATCCAATCATGTATATCATGTTCGACATGCTTCCATATAAGATTTTCTCCTATTAGTCGAATTCTATCCCCTTCCTCTACTAATTCGTCACCCAATGAGTGAAGTTCCTCCAAATTTTCCTGGTTCATAGGTGGCATGGGTGTTGGTACTGGATCAGGGTGTTGAGGGATAGGTTGTCCATAAGGATATGGGTTTCTTATTACACTCTACGTCCACCATTCGCTACTCCAAAAAGGATCTAAAGGGTTAAGGTCAGTGTACTGAGCTATGGGGTTTGGTGGGGGAATTCTAGGAATCTCATAGGGATCTACATCTGGGGTTGGAAATGGATCCTCCTGGTCAGGTTCTAAATTTGTTGGTATGGGAACAAAGGTAACAGTGGCGGTTCGGCTACTTGGTTTAGGTTAGCATCTACTGCTGTAGTGGCTAACATGTGAAAATTGGCAAGCTATCTATCTAGTTCCTCTTCCCAAGGTGGCCTATTGACTGTCTCCTGAATCTGTGCATTTGCTTCCCTATTAGCCTTGACTATGGCCCTCTGTTGTTGTAATTTCATCATTCTTTTTCTTCTCTCATGTGCTCCTCTATTAAACCAACCTCTCTTTTTAGTAGTAAAAGGTTCCTCAGACTGCGCCTTAAATATAAACATTCCTTCTCCAGTATCGGCTGAGCACCCTAAGGGATTAGGTTGAGATGATGTTCCCTCATCCTTTGGTGAACTATCTAAATGACGATAAGCGTCCGAAGTTCCTTGCTCACTGATACTGTAAACTAACAAATAGTCAAATAACACATAATCACATAAGTTATTTTCTAACATAGAATTTGGGTGTCAGAAGAACACTTCTTTGGCTTAAACCAGTGGCTGTAGCTCTGATACCACTCTTTGTCGCAGCCCCCGACCCCTACCCCGGGAGTGGGCGCCGCGAGATCCAGATCAGTGGTATCGGTGTTTATTAATTTGGCAGCAGAATACATTAGGACCGTAGTTAGGAAATATTTTTATCAGAGTAAAACACCAAACTTTTATAACAAAACTTTGCCATAAAACCCAAGTTCATTTGACAGTACATTTGTAGGGATAAACCCTAATTATTGAAAACAAAATCTTCTTCTTAATTAGTTAACTTTTATAGCCACTTTTTCAAGCCTTAAGTGCTCTCCAGCTGGCTTCTATTTGGCTTTCACATTGTGCTACCTGAAACGCATTTTGAAAACATTTTATCAGCAAGAAATACTGGCAAGTGCATTCCATTTTGTAAAGCATCAGTTTTTTACACATTACAGTATTAAGGGTGATTACAATGTATATATCTACATAATTAGTCGGTCAGTAGTATCCTCAATCTCAGAAGGGGAACAAAGAAGGAATCAAAGGAGGAAGGAGTAGAAGAATGTGTCTTAAATGAAAGATCCCCAGAACCATACGAGTACGTGCACACCTGAGCGATAAGTGCAAGAGTGCCCTCAAGGAGATGCTGCTCTTCAATGTAGGTGTCTTCGTGTTCCAGGACAACGAAATGTGTGGCATACCTCGAAGCTTAATAGAGCACCAACTCAACAATCACAGGTGGATGAAACCCGTCAATCAGAAAACAGGTGTATGGAGCCGGAGAAAAGATGGGGAACATGTGAAGAGATAAGGATGCTTTTGAGGGCAGGCATAGTGAAAGAAGTACGATATCCTAGATGGATTTCAAACCTAGTAATGGTGGGTAAAAAAGATAGGGGATGGAGAATGTGTGTAGTTTAAAAAGACATCAACAAGGCATGCCCCAAGGACTACTACCCCCTGCCTGAGATTGATGTTCAAATAGATTCCTTAGCCCAATACCTGCTAAAGTGCATCCTGGATGCATACAAAGGGTATCACCAGATTCAAATGTCTATGGAGGACGAGGAAAAAACGACATTCATAACAAATGAGGGAGTCTTTTGCTACACAAAGATGTCGTTCAGGCTCAAGAATGCAGAAGAAACCTACCAAAGGTTCATGAACACACTGTTCAAGGACTAGATGGAACGGAACATGGAGGTCTATGTAGATGATATTGAGATTAAAATCCATACAGAAACCATGATGCTTGAATACAAAGTAGAAACAACTCGAACCATATAAGGAGTAAACAAGAAACTAAACCCGGGGAAATGTTACTTCAGGATAGAATAAGGCAAGTTCTTGGGCGTGATCGTGACCAGAGGAGGAATTAAGGCTAACTCGGAAAAAACACAAGTAGTGGCCGAAATGAGATCTCCAAGGTTCCTCAAAGACATCCAACAGCTGAACGTGAGTTTAATCACACTCAACCGTTTCTTGTCAAAAGTGGCTGACAAAACCCTCTCATTCATGAAGGGACTAAGGAATGCATGCAAACAAGTAAGTTTCAGTGGGACCAGGAAGCCAAAACAGCTTTTCGAGAAATGAAAAAGCTAATTTGCAAGTTAGCGACCCTCGCTACACCCTTACCGGGAGATGACCTCCTGTTATACTTATCAGCATCCAAGACAACTATCAGCGTTGTATGTAACATTTGCAAAATGAAGAAGCTTTGTGCGGGGACCCAAACATGAAGAAGCTTTCCAAACGTTGAAACAAAGACTTTGTAATGCTCCTATTCTATCCTTACCAGATGGCAACGACGATTATCTTGTGTACTGCGATGCCTCAAATCTAGGACATGGCTATGTTCTCATGCAAAGAGACAAAGTCATAGCCTATGCATCAAGATAATTGAAAATCGACGAAAAGAACTACACAACTCATGATCTTGAGTTACGTGATGTTTTTTTCGCTCGCAAAATTTGGAGACACTACCTCTATGGTAAGAAATGTGTGGTTTTCACAGACCACAAAAGTCTCCAACATATATTCAATCCGAAGGGATTGAATATGAGGCAACGATGTTGGGTTGAACTTCTTAACGACTATGACTACGAGATTCGCTACCATCCTGGTAAGGCGAATGTCGTAGGCGATGCATTTAGTCGCAAAGAACGCGTCAAACTTCATTGTGTTCGAGTCCAATCGGATATCCAACCATGAATTTTCCAAGCTCAACGTACTTGTGTAACCTAAAGCATGTTGTGTAATGAACTACCACATAATCTTGAGCTTCAGCTTGAAACTAAAGATGATGGGTTACTCAATTTCTTAAATCGATTTGGGTGCCGAACCACGATGATCTTCATACATTGTTGATGAACGAGGCCCATAAGTCTCGTTATTCTATCATTCCTATTGCAAACAAAATGTACATGGACCTCCGTACCCAGTATTGGTGGCCGAGTATGAAGAACAACATAGCCTTGTACGTATCCAAATGCCTTACCTGCCTTAAAGTCAAGGCAGAACATCAACGTCCCTCTGATTTTCTTGAACAACCCGAAGTACCAGTGTGGAAGTGGGAGAACATCACTATGGATCTCATCACTAAATTACCATTCACTTCTAGAGGTCATAATGCCATTTGGGTAATCATTGACCGTCTAGCTAAGTCAGCACACTTTTTGTCGATTCGTGAGGATTTTTTTGCTGACAAACTTGCTAAGATCTATATCTGTGAGATTGTATATCGTCATGGTGTTCCTTTGAACATCATATCAGATCGTGATGCTCGTTTCTCATCTCGTTTTTGGAAGACCATGCAATCTGCCATGGGAACCAAATTAAATCTAAGCATTGCTTATCATCCTAAAATGGATAGACAAACCAAAAGGACAATCCAAACACTTAAGGATATGCTTAGAGCTTATGTGATCGAATTCTCCGACAACAATAGTTATCATTCCAGCATCAACATAGCTACATTCGAGGCTCTCTATGGTCTAAAAAGTCGTTCACTCATCTGTTGGAATAAAGTTGGTGAAGCTCAAATCACTGGACCTAAACTCATTCAAGAAACAACAGACGAAATCATGAAAATTCGCAATAACCTTTTGACAGGTAGAAGTCGTAAAAAGAGTTATGCTGACAAACGACGCAAGCCTTTGGAATCCCAAATTGGTGATCATGTTCTTCTCAAGGTATTCCCTTGGAATGGTGTGGTTAGATTTGGAAAGAAAGGTAAACTAGCTCCTTGTTATGTGGGACTTTAAAGATCATTGAAAGGATCGGAAAGGTAGCCTATAAACTCGAACTACCTCCCGAAATTGGGAACGTTCATCCAACTTTTCACGTGTCCAACTTAAAAAAGTGTTTAGCCAATGAAAACCTCCACATCCCTCTTGACGAAATTCGCATCGATGACACTATGCACTTTGTCTAGAAACCTTTGGAAATTATGGATTGTGAAGTCAAGAAACTCAAGCGATGTCAAATACCAATTGTTAAAGTTCGTTGGGAATCCAAACGTGGCCAAGAGTTTACCTGGGAATGAGAGGACCAAATGAAAGCGATATACCCCCATCTATTCTGTGACATTTTCACATTTTCAATCCGTGTACATTTTTGAGCTTTCAAAAACTTTTCTGGAAGTAATACGTAAACTATTACTCAAACATAATCAGTTTAATGCGACGTACACTTCGGATTAAGGACATAAGCTACACATATCCTAAATACACTTTACATAACTTAAAAATAAGTTTTAAAGGGTTTGGTATGGCAAAAACATGTTTATTCGAGTCAAGGGAGTATTTTCGACAAACTGCAAAAGTCTGGTGATTCTCGTATTTTTTAATACGGACCATGTTTACACCTCCAAAAAATTTTGTAATCATTAAAATCTTGTATTTTATTGACAAGAAAGCAAAAATATCATTCGTTGCGCAATTTCGGTCATTTTCGTGTTCGTTATAGCGTTTGACGTAATTATGAGAAAAACGCAATCGTACAACCGAACGAATTGACATCCACAACATTTTTGGGCAAAATTCAAGTTATATATGCCTTAACACCTTTATAGAGCGTAAAAATTTGGTTAAAAGGGGTAAAAAGTGACAAAACGCGACGAAACCAATCAAGGGGCCAAATATGCCAATTGCCAAAACTTCTGCCCCTGCCCCCTGCCATACGGACCATAAGAGGGCACCCCATACGGTCCGTAAGGGGTGCCCAGCAACAAATTTTATTGTAGACAGCTATTTTAATAGCCTTGGAGCCCAAGATCTGTGTTCTCCAAGGTCTAGCCTGATCTTGATACGTTTAAGGACATGTAATGATCAAATTCATCATCCATAAGTAAAAATATGTGCAAGATTTCATTTTCAACTTGCACCAAATCTTGAAATCTTACTATCTTTCTCAATTGGAGGCTCCTGACCATAAAGATCTTCCTAATCAGTTCTTTTTATCTTCTAAGGACCACTAGTGAGTGCTCCTTTCAGTTCTATTTCATTTATTAATTGCTTTTAAGCTAAAAGTCAAACAATTGACTTTCTGTTTGACTTTCGGTTTTGACCTTAATTAGTCAAGTCAAAGTTCAATTGAACTTTGCAACATGATCATAATCACGAAGGTTATAATCCCTTGTGATTACACCTTCTGATTACCACGTTTACTAGTCGAAATGACGAGTCAAAGTTTCGGTCAAAAATGCACATTATGTGCATTTTACGACAGAACTATATGTTTTGATACCAAATAAGTTTTATAACTTAGTTAGACATGTTTTGACATGTCTAACTTGTCACTTCAAGTATAATGCTTTATAGGGTCGTAAGTCGAGCGGTCTTGACCACCGCTTTGACTTTCGAATCCGACCCATTTGGTCGATCTTAGGATCCGACCAAACACATATGTGTGATCATAGTTGTATGGGGAATAACCTACTGAGGTTATACCTTATGGTCACGTCATTTGGTTAGTGTTATGACAAGTCGCTCTTATGTTCTTTAAAAATGACTAAAATGCCCATTTTGCACATAAATCAATTCTAAGCATATGTAATCAAAGTTTTGACATCAAAACTGATGTTACAACATTATCAAACATGTTTTGACATTTAAGACTTATCGTAAGACATATTCGACCATCCGAACCTATATTTACGCTAATGACCCGTTAAAGTAGCGTAAACTACTACTACTTTAACGGGTCAAAAGCACTTAGGATCACTTTCAAATCAGAATGTTAAGTTTATTAAACCATATCATATGAGTTCCAAGACTCATTTGGTTTATAAGACTTCATTCTATCTGATCTGCCGATTAAAGTCCTGATACACTAGCATAGTTATCTGGTATTAGGACACACTTGAATCCTTGATCTCTTGAGCCTTGTTGGATCATTTGAACAAGAGTTATACGCAATCCCAAGTGAGTACATAGTTCCCCTTTTTTACATTTTCAAATGTTTTGGGGTGATTCATATGTGCCTATCATTACTTTCTTGTTTTCATGACATTACACATGCTTTAATTATCTAGTACATATAGTAGATGGTTTTCAAATAAATTTTGTTTCGTATGTTTACCTAGCATACCTAGCACATTATTTCAAAGACATTTTGCTTCGTATGTTTACCTAGCACATCATTTCAAAGAAATTTTGCTTCATGTGTTTACCTAGCATACCTAGCAAATTATTTCAAATACATTTTTACTTCATATGTTTACCTAGCATACCTAGTACATGATCTCAAAACATTTTCACAACATGCTTACATTGTTCAAGACATATTGGTGCGTTGAATATACAATGATACATTCATTAACATTGAACCCGTCGACCGGTAGTATGTATGGTACCATAGGTTTGACAACCTCATTTCCGCTTCCTAGTTTGTTTGGAAGTATCCATTGGGAAAGGCATAATCCGATGAATATTTGATAAACCTTTGTCCTTATAAAGGTTTATCTGACTGTCAACAAGGCATGAATGTATTCGCCAACAATCCTAATATATGTTTTATAATAAAAGCAATGGTTTATAAGACATAACTTTTGATTTAAACAAAACCTTTGTTTAATCAAAGACATTGTTTTATACAAGACATTTTGGCTATTCAAGACATTATTTATGGTTTAAGCAAAGACCTTTTTGTTTACCACACAATACATTGGTTTATACATGACAAATTGGTTTACAAAAGACATTGTTCTACACATGACACATTATATACAAGACATGACACATTTTATACAAGACATGACATATTTGGGTTATTAAGTTAACCTTGCATTACTTCTTTTAAATCATTAGATTTTCATATGATTACATAAAAGAAAAGATTTTTACTATGATTCATGGCTACATTTGAAAAAGTTAAAAATTTCTTTAACAAATCAAAGCCATGAATCTTCATCACAAAACCTATGTTACTCACAGTCATTTTTATGCTGACGTTTTATTTTCACATATGTTTCAGGAGCTTATGTTTGACTTTGAGCATGCTTCACATAGCCTGGACTTGGGCCTTAGTAACTTTAAAACTTGCAAGAAAATTGTTGTGTATCATTTGTATTCTCCAAGACAATGTAAACTATTAACTCAATAAAACAAAACTTTATGTGCCATGTGTTATGAAACAATTTATAACGTGATTCCCAATGTTTCCACCATGTGTTGTTGTATATTAAGAGATTGGGGTGTTACAGATTGGTATCAGAGCCATGGTTATAGAGAATTAGGTTATTTGTAATACTTTTGACCTAGACTATAACCTTTCTAGGACCCTAACACAAGTTAGCTTGTGTTTAAAACAATACCATCACCTATCCTTAGATGATTACCAAAACAAATCCACAAGTTACAAATTCATTTTGAAAATCAATCATCTATCCTTAGATGGTTTGTTTTTTGGCTTTATGCCTTCAAAAATTTTCAAAATCTCATCAAAGTTTGGGTTTTAATAATATGAACACGTGCAATCCGGAAGGTTGGATGCCTGTACCCTAAGTTTTCTGTCTAAGGCTAGAGTGTTCGTACAAATCTGCATAATCGGACCAATCACTCTTACATGGGAACTCTTAGGGTGAGTGTCTACCTATAGGCTAAAGCATGTATTCGCGATACATTATAAAGACGCATTTACTTTGATTAGTCACTGTGTCATTTGTTTGTTTTAAGTAATCACAATCAATAAGCTTCGTCGATATTCTTAACATCCAGTTTTGATTATCCAAATATCATCTCACTCATTTTCTCTCATATCCTTCTCTTTTAGAATGCCTCCCTGTCGAAATGCTACTCAGGACGCCGATATGGCGGCTATGATTGCTTAGCAAATAGCTGTTGTGCTACCAAATCTTGTGTCTAAATTAAACCAAGCCAACAATAACAACAAGAATGCACCTGCTCCGTGCAACTATAAACAATTTAACTTAGCTAAACCACTCAAGTTCAGTGGTTCTGAGGGGAGCAACTGGGCTCCTACAATGGTTTGAGAGTCTCAAGAGCACATTCCGCCATGTCTAGTGACCAAATGAGCGCAAAGTAGAATTTGCATTAAGTGTGTTCCAAAAGAGAGCACTCACGTGGTGGAACAGAATTATGAGGGATAGGGGTGCAGATGTAGTGATGGCTCAGACCTGGGAAGAGCTTCGAGCTCTTATGGTGAAGGAATTCTACCCACGTCACAAGCAAAGGGCACTAGAGAACGAATTCCACGATCTAAAACAAGATAGTGGAGAACATCGTGCCTACACCGACCATTATAAGGAGCAAAGCTTGTTATGTCCTCAATGGTTACGCTTTTGGATAAGGCAATCGAGAAGTACATTGATGGCCTTCCTGGCCTGGTTCAGGATATAGTCACTGGTAGCAACCCCGCTACTGTTAGACATGCTATCGAATTAGCTACTACCCTGACCGAATCTCAAATCAGGAAAGGGAAATTGTTTCGCAAGGGCGACAAAGAACAGGCTGCTAAGACCACATAAGAGAAACCCAAAGAAACTAAAGCTGAACCTTCCAAGAGATCGAGGAAGCATAAGGCTTCTCAAATTTCGCTGTGGTTGCTCAACCAAACCAAGCTACTCCCAACCAACTAGCACAACCTCCTGCTAGGAGACCATACAATGGAACCGCACCTCTGTGCAACAAATGTAACCTTCACCATCATGCTAGTGTCCGTTGTCGAAAATGCTTAAATTGTGTGCATTTTGGACATACGGCTAACGTTTGCCGAGTTGCTGCTACACAAAGTCAAGTTGTTAACAACCCTGCTCAGGGACGTGCTCTTAACACTGGAGTTAACGAGGCTCGTGCCCACAACGATGCAGTTATAAACAACTAGGATTTTACCTTTCGATTTCTTTTGTAATCCAAGACTCATAAAATTTTTTTAGTTATTTTTGTAATGATATTAATATTCTTATATCATTTACAAAGTTAATATTCTTTTGCATATATGTGTAATGTGCGTCTATATATCGAAATACGGAGTTCTCGTTCTTTACAAAATTGAACTACTCTTGTAATTCATTTTATTTGTGATCGCACATTCTTTACCAAACTTATGAAACCGTCTATCTGTGAAACACGTGCAGTCCTTATGCCTAATGTGAAAAACATGAGACGAACGCATTATTCCAATTGTTGAAACAAAGCATCCTTCTTTGACCATGTCCATAATCCACCACTTGGCAAGATGAACTATGCGGACTATGCAACGAGTTAAGTAATTATGGGTGCACAAATAATTATGAAATTCGATGCATGGAAACCATAGTGGGTCCTGATTAAGTGTGATGACATAAAATCTAGAGTGATTAAATAACAAAACGAGTGTAATACCATAAGAACATGGTGGATACGTTGCTGGTACTTCCTATATATAAGTGTTCTTATTGTATTATTTGTCGTAGCCTTATCCAAATCACTTGAAGGTTTTATGTTATCCTTGACCTATATATGTTATCTTAGACAAGAATCCAAAACCATTTATATTCATTTCCACTTCTGATGAAGTATCTACTAAGGAAAATGAATTATCAATTCATTTTTGCTTCTGAAGAAATATCCACATGGAAATGAATAATCCATTCATTAATCCTTCATTTCCGCTTCTGATGAAGTATCCATTGAGAAAAATGAATTATCCATTCATTTTCTCTTCTGAAGAAATATCCACAGGGAAATGAATAGTCCATTCATTAATCCTTCATTTCCGCTTCTGATGAAGTACCCATTGAGGAAAATGAATTATCCATTCAATTTCGCTTCTGAAGAATATCCACCGGGAAATGAATAATCTATTCATTAATCCTTCATTTTCACTTCTGACGAAGTATCCACAGAGGAAAATGAATTATCCATTCATTTTCGCTTCTTAAGAATATCCATTGGGAAATGAATAATCAATTCACTAATCCTTCATTTCCACTTCTGACGAAGTATCCACTGAGAAAAATGAATTATCCATTCATTTTCACTTCTAAAGAATATCCACCGGGAAATGAATAATCTATTCACTATCCTTCATTTCCACTTCTGACGAAGTTTCCACTAAGGAAAATGAATTATCCATTCATTTTCTCTTCTGAAGAATATCCACTGGTAAATTAATAATCTATTCATTTATCCTTCATTTCCACTTCTGATGAAGTATCCACTAGGGAAAATGAATTATCCATTCATTTTCGCTTCTGAAGAATATCCACTAGGAAATGAATAATCTATTCAGAAATCCTTCATTTCCACTTCTGATAGAGTATCCACTAAGGAAAATGAATTATCCATTCATTTTCACTTTTGAAGAATATCCACTAGGAAATGAATAATCTATTCATTAATCCTTCATTTCCACTTCTGACGAAGTATCCGCTGAGGAACATGAATTATCCATTCATTTTCGCTTATGAAGAATATCCACCAGGAAATGAATAATCTCTTCATTAATCCTTCATTTCCACTTTTGAATAATATCCACTAGGAACTGAATAATCAATTCGTTAATCCTTCATTTCCACTTCTAACGAAGTACCACTAAGGAAACTAAATTATCCATTCATTTTCGCTTCTGAAGAATATCCACTGTGAAATGAATAATCTATTAATTAATCCTTCATTTCCACTTCTGACGAAGTATCAACTAAGGAAATGAATTATCCATTCATTTTCGCTTCTGTTGAATATGTTGGGTTTTTCACATGTTTATCAAAGTCATTTTATCCAAATAAAATGAAAACGCAGCGGAATAATTATTTAAAAACATGTTAATTATAAGATTTAAAACTATTTTATATACAAAACCCAATAACCCGGATCCATATATGAACATGCATGCTATCAAAAACACAACCATATGGTGTTTTAGAATACTACCTTTCAAAGAGCAAAAGACTTGAAGAGGATGAGTATTCTTGAATGGTAATCTTCAAAGGAGAAGACCTCAAGCTTGCATACCCCAAGCCTCCAACAAACACCTTATGTTGCTAGGATTTTCACCTGTGAACACCTCCTTGAATCACCTCTTGGTCGAAAATAATAGAGAGAAAAAAAAGGGTTCTTACACTTGAATTATGTGACAACTGTGTTCTATAATCGATGTACAATGTAAAAAAATGATGATTATTAATAAAACAATGTGCCTTGGTGTTATTATATGTGTTTTGGTGTTATTATGTGTGTATTTTTGTTTGATGATTTTACGATTTGATTCGATTCCGATTTCAATCTTTAAATCGCTTTCTGGAAGGTTATATGCAAACTGGTGCGTAAACGCAGTTAGTTTAACGCGAAAAACACTCCGGAATAGTTACATAGGCTTCACATACCTTAAATAACCTCCACATAACTTAGAAATAAGTTTTGGATGGTTTGGTGTGTTGAAATCAAGTTTATTCGATCGCAGGGACTATTTGTCTCAAACTGTGAAACTATATCGATTTGTATAGTAACGAACATTCCGAAACTTGATCATAAGTTAAACATACCCTAAATATCCTTTACATAGCTTAGACATATGCTTTGAGGGGTTCGGTATGCTAAAAAAAACTTTATTGATCAATAGGGACTAAAAGCGTCAAAAAGTGCATAAGTTTGCATTTTCTCGCATATCTTTTGTTCTGAATATATCCGGACATCCAAAAATTTATGTAATCATTAAAATATTTTATTTTAGTGATTGGCATGATAAAATTCCATTCGTCGCTTAATTTGGATCATTTTTGCGTCCGATACGACTTCCGTCGTAATTAACCGAATAACGCAACCGTACGACCAAACGAGCCGACATCCGAGATGTTTTTGAGCATGTTTTGAGTTTCCTATACTTTAACTTCATTTTAGAGCCTTGAAATGAGGTTAACGGGGCTTAAACGTGCCAAAAATGCATCAAATTCCAAGTTTTTGAAGTGCAGGGACCAAATTGCAATTTCTGGAAACATAGCCCACGTGGGCCGCGTAAGATTAAGCCCTATCTTATGCGGGCCGCGACAGAGTTGCAGATCAGCAAACTGTTTTTCAGAAGCAGCAGTTGGTATTCAGGCCTTTTGGACATGGTTTAAATCATTCTATGGGCAAATTTTGATGGTTTTTAAGTGCCCCTTGTATTCTAATACCGTGTGCCCACTTGTATGGCCATGATCGAAGCTCGATTCCCGATAAACGATCCTAACGGTTCTAGTTTTCCTATAAATAGCCCACCCCACTTCACTCCCAAACCACATTTGATCTGATTTTGGCCCTCTAAGTTGGAGTAAACACTTCATACCTGAGGGTAAATTGGATCAAAACTTGTGTGGACCCTTTGTAAGTATTCTTTCGTTCTTTTTATGCGTTTTTAGCTTAAAAGTCAAACTGCGTTTGACTTTCTGCATTGACCAGTTTATGGTCAATGCAAAGTTCGTTTGAACTTCATAACGTGAGCGTAATCACGATGGTTATAGTCCCTAGTGACTATACCTACTAATTACCACGTTATCTAGGCTTAGTGACGAGTCGTAGTTTCGGCCAAAATGCGTATTCTCGCGTATTTTGTAACCAAACTACTTTTAGGTATCAAAACCGTTTGTTTTGATACCAAACCTGTTTTCTAAATTCGTTAAACATGTTTAACTCGTCACTTTTTAGTTTTATGCTTGTGTAGAGTCGTAAGTCAAGCGAACTAAACACCCGCTTAGACTTTCGAATGCGACCCGTTTGGTCGATCATTAGGATCCGACCAAACATGTTTAGTGACCATAGTTGCATAGGGAATTACCTTCCGAGGTTATACCTTATGGTCACTTAGGTTTAATTAGTTGTATGACAGGTAGTTTATATGCCTTAGGTAAATGACCAAAATACCCTTTTCATGCATAATTGGTAATTAAGCATATGTAACATAAACTTTTGTCACGTAACTGATTATGTAACATATTTAAACATGTTTTGGCATATAATACTTGTCATAGGACTAGTTAGACGTCACGAACGCGCATTTGCGCGCACGGCGCGTTAAAGTAGCATAAGCTACCTTAATGGGTCGGGATGGGTCGAAAGCACTTAGGTTAGGTTCCGATTTAGGATGTAGGCTTTATTAAACCATATCACATGAGTTCCAACACTCATTTGGTTTACAAGACTTCATTATATCCGATCTTCCGATTTAGGCGTCTATTGTTTGACTAGTGATTCGATTACTAGGTGCTGCTTGATTTCTCTGGTTTACTTGAGTTTGTTGAAGTTCTATTGATTGAGGATACTTTGCACTTCATGTGAGTACATAGTTCCCCTATTTTACCGTTTTCAATTGTTTTGGGGTGATTCATATGTACAAAATGATTTCAAGGTTTAAACGATGATTTCAAAAACGATTAAAATGGTTTATACTAAACTAATAACGATTTCAATAATGTGAACGAACTTGTTGGTTGTAGTTACATAACGAATGACATTCATTAATTTTGGCCGAACCGACCAGTATTAGGTTATGGTACCATAGGATCTGACAAATCCCATTATCGACTACACCCATGGTAAACGATTTAGTTCACTTGGGTAAACGATTTTGAAATGATGTCACACAACGATGTTTTCTAAAGGATATGAACCATACGAGTTTTATTAACGAGTTTTTACGAGATGTTTTACAAATTGGTTTTCTAAAACAAATGTTTTTGGGTTAAGAATCATGGCTACGAGATTTTATGAACTATAACCAACTTGATTTGAGTTGGTTAGCTATGTTGCAATACACTTTTCAAAACGAGGTTTGTATTTTAACTCTTGTAGTCTAATAAAGTACTGCAACATGTAAACGAAGCCATGATTCCAATACTCTTATAAAACCTATGTACTCGCCAGCATTTCTTTGCTGACTTTGTTTTTACATATGTTTCAGGTGTTGTTGCTTGATTGATTTCTAGGATGCATGCGTCACATAGGATCTGGACGAGGCCTTAGTGACATTAATAACAATGATAATCGATATGTACTTGTTTGTTTTATGTTAAGACAATGTTAAAGTTTAATAATATCAATAAAACGAAACTCTTTTTGTATCCATTGTTATGAAACGATAATTTTGTTGCAATACTCCCCGACGTTTCCGCCACGATTTGTTGTTTTACGTGGTCGGGTGTGACAGAAGAGTTGGTATCAGAGCCAATGGTTATAGGGAATTAGGTTATTAGTAATGCTTTGACCTAGACTATAACTTTTAGTACCCTAACGCAAGAAAATTTGCGTTTAGATTTCTAAAACAAAACCATCACCTACCCTTAGGTGATAACCACAGTGAGAACACAAATTCGAATCTGCTTCAAAAATTAATCATCCGTTCTAGGATGATTGATTACTAGGTTTTGAACCCTTCCAGTTTGACTCATATTTGGCTTGATGCCTTCTGAGTTTTCAAAATCTCGTCAAAGTTTGGGTTTAAATAATGTGAACACGTGCAAACTGGAAGAGTGAATGCCTGTACCCTGAGTTTTCTGTCTAAGGCTAGAGTGTTCGTACAAATCCACATAATCGGACCAGTCACTCTTACCTGGGAACTCTTGGGGTGAGTGTTCACTTATAGGCGAGCATGTCTTCGTGATACATGATCGCGTTTGTTTGTCGATGTTTTCAATTACTTTGATTAGTCACTGCGTATCGTTTGTTTGTTCGAGGTAACAAAGAAATGATCGCGTTTCTTGTGTTTTGTTGATGTTTTCAATACCTCTTTTGTTTTTCCTAATTGTGAACCTCACTCGTTTCTCATATTTCCTTTTAGACAATGCCTCCTCGACGTGATGCACAATCTTTTACTGTTGAAGAAGTCGCAGCCCTTGTCTCTCAGCAAATGGCTACTGTGCTTCCAGGCGTTGTGACCCAAATCCACGAGTTATACAACAAAAATAATAATAACAATGCTCAATGTAATTTCAAGAATTTCAATTCTGCTAAGCCGCTAAAGTTTTCTGGGTCGCAAGGAGCAACTGCGCTCCTGGAGTGGTTCGAGAGTATCGAGAGCACATTCAGACACGTGCAATGTCCGAATGGGCGTAAGGTTGAATTTGCATCAAGTGTATTTGAGAAGCGTGCTCTTACATGGTGGAACGGAGTGATGCGTGATAGGGGTGCCGAAGTGGCATTGGCCCAGACATGGGATGAGCTTCGAGCTCTCATGATGAAAGAGTTTTGTCCCCGTCACGAAATTTGAGATTTGGAATGAGAGTTTGACGATCTAAAGCAAGATGGGGGAGAACACCGTGCGTATACGGATCGTTTTAAGGAGCTCAGTCTTTTGTGTCCTACTATGGTTACCCCGTTGGAGAAAGCGATAGAGAGGTATATCGATGGTTTACCCGATTCCCTACAGGATATTGTGACTGGAATTAATCCAACTACTGTTCGTCATGCAATCGAGTTGTCTGCTACCCTGACTGAGTCTCAAGTCAGGAAGGGTAAACTTACCCGCAAGGGTGATAAGAAGAAGTCGACCGATTCTATCAAGGAAAAGGGTAAGGGTAAGAAAGGTGAGTCGTCGAAGAAGTCGAGAAAGCGAAAGGGTGCTCAAAATTTTGCAGTTACTGCTCAGAACCCTCATAACCCACCAGCTCAACCTCCTGCGAAGAAAGTGTATGCTGGTACCGCACCTCATTGTGCTCGCTGCAACGGTCATCATGTTGCACAACAAGCTTGTAAGCAATGCACAACGTGTGGTAAGCTTGGGTATCTGGCCAACATCTGTCGTTTGGGTCAGAATCAAGTTGCCCAGGTTCAAGCTCCAGTTCAGGGGAATGCTGCTAGATTCCCACCTGGTTCATGCTTCAATTGTGGAGAGTTTGGTCACTTCCGCAACAACTGCCCGAGGTTGGTGAACGCGAATGCAAATGCCAATGCAAACGCTAATGTGAATCCCGCTCGTGGACGAGCATTCAATCTGAACGCTAACGAGGCTCGAGCTGACAACCTCGTTGTCAATGGTACGTTTCTTGTTAACAATCGACCTGCATCTATTCTTTTTTATTCTGGTGCCGATAGAAGTTTTGTTTCGTTATCTTTTGAGCCTTTACTTGCGATACCTAGAACTAAACTGAGGAAACCCTTATCTGTCAAAGTTGCTACTGGTATACCTCTTGTTCTCGATTCTGTTATTCGTGATTGTCAATTAAACCTTGATAACCATCTTTTTCCTATTGACCTCACACCGATGCAACTTGGGAGCTTCGATATTATCGTGGGGATGGATTGGTTAACCAAACACCATGCTGAGGTGGTTTGAATCGATAAGATTGTTCGTATTCCTCTTCCGTCTGGCGATGTTCTGGAAGTTCAGGGCGAGAAACCATCTGGTGGATTGAAGCTTATGTCGTGTACGAAAGCCCAAAGTTATTTACGAAAAGGATATGTTGCTTTTCTAGCACATGTCACCGAGGAGAAGAGCAAGAGTATTCAGGATATTTCGATTGTTCAGGATTATCCAGAGGTGTTTCCTGATGAACTGCCTGGTTTGCCTCCAGTTCATCAAGTCGAGTTTCATATTGACCTTGTACCCAATGCCAACCCAATTGCGAAAGCACCTTATCGTCTTGCACCGTCGGAGATGCAAGAGTTATCAAAACAGCTTCAAGAATTGTCTGATAAAGGATTCATCCGTCCGAGCTTTTCACCATGGGGCGCTCCTGTCCTCTTTGTGAAAAAGAAAGATGTATCTTTTCGAATGTGTATCGATTATCGTGAGCTTAATAAGCTTACCATCTAGAATCGATATCCCCTACCTCGAATTGATGATCTCTTCAACTAGCTGCAAGGTGCTTCATGCTTTTCCATGATCGATCTGCATTCTAGGTATCATCAACTTCATGTTATCGAAGAAGATATTCCCAAAACTGCTTTCCGTATAAGATATGGGCATTATGAGTTCACTGTCATGCCTTTTGGTTTGACGAATGCCCCAGCTATCTTCATGGACTTAATGCATAGGGTCTTTAACCTTATTTAGACAAGTTCATCATTATTGTGTTCATCAATGATATTCTCATTTATTCAAAGTCTTGAGCCGAGCACGAGCAACACCTTCGCTTAACATTGGAACTCCTTAAGAAGGAACAACTTTTTGCTAAATTCTCCAAGTGTGAATTTTGGCTTAAAGAAGTTCAGTTCTTGGGTCATATAGTCAACGAGCAGGGTATTCATGTGGATCCATCCAAGATTGTTGCTATTAAGGACTGGAATACGCCGACAACACCTACAGAGTTCCACTCACTGCTTTGACTCAGAAAAATAAGCCTTTTGAGTGGGGACCCAAGCAAGAAGAAGCGTATCAAACGCTGAAACAGAAGCTTTGTGATGCTCCTGTTCTATCTTTACCTGAAGGAAATGATGATTTCGTTTTCTACTATGACGCGTTGAATCTAGGACCTGGTTGCGTTCTTATGCAATGAGGTAAAGTCATAGCTTATGCGTCTAGACAATTGAAAGTTCACGAGAAGAACTATACGACTCGTGATCTTGAGTTAGGAGTTGTGGTTTTCGCGCTTAAAAGCTGGAGACACTACCTCTATGGAACGAAGTGTATGGTTTTCACATACCACAAAAGTCTCCAGCATATTCTTAATCAGAAAGAGCTGAACATGAGGCAACGACGTTGGGTTGAACTCTTAAACGATTATGACTGCGAGATTCGCTACCATCCTGGTAAGGCGAATGTTGTGGCCGATGCGCTTAGTCGAAAAGAGCGAGTAAAGCTTCATTCTGTTCGAACTCTATCTGATATTCAATCTCGTGTCCTTCAAGCTCAACGATCTTGTGTGATCAAAGGCTTATTGAAAAATGAGCTACCGATTCAACTTGAGCTTAAACTCGAAAGGAAAGACGATGGTTTACTCTATTTCAAGGATCGTTTGTGGATTCCGAAACAAGACGATCTTCGCACCGTGGTAATGGACGAATCTCATAAGTCTCGATATTCTATCCATCCTGGTGCTGATAAAATGTACAAGGATCTTCGTACTCAGTATTGGTGGCCTGGTATGAAAAAGGATGTTGCCTTGTATGTATCGAAATGCCTAACTTGTCTCAAAGTCAAGGCTGAACATCAACGACCTTCTGGCTTGCTTGTACAACTAGAGATACCGGTTTGGAAGTGGGAGAACATTGCAATGGATCTCATCACTAAGTTACCGCGTACGTCTAAAGGTCATGATGCTATCTGGGTTGTTATCGATCGATTAACGAAATCAGCTCATTTTATTCCGATTCGCGAGGATCTATCTGCTGATAAACTTGCAAAGATTTATGTTGATGAGATTGTATTACGACATGGTGTTCCTTTGGATATCATTTCTGATCGTGATGCTCGGTTTTCATCTCATTTTTGGAAGACCATGCAATCTGCTATGGGAACCCAACTAAATCTAAGCACTGCTTATCATCCCCAAACAGATGGTCAATCTGAGAGAACGATTCATACTTTGGAGGATATGCTTAGAGCATGCGTGATAGACTTTGGTGGTAATTGGGATTCTCATATGCCACTGATCGAGTTTTCTTATAACAATAGTTATCATGCTAGTATTAATATGGCACCATTCGAAGATCTCTACGGTCGAAAATGTCGTTCACCTGTCTATTGGAATGAGATCGGTGAAGCTCTGCTTACTGGACCTGAGCTCATTCTGGAAACAACAGACAAAATCAAGAAAATCCGCGATAATCTTGTGACAGCTCGGAGCCGTCAAAAGAGTTATGCGGATATGCGACACAAGCCCATAGAATTTCAAGTCGGAGACCATGTCCTACTCAAGGTTTCACCTTGGAAGGGAGTCGTGAGATTTGGAAAGAAAGGAAAGCTTGCACCTCGATATGTGGGACCATTTAAGATTGTGGAAAGAATTGGGAAGGTTGCCTATCGACTAGAGCTACCTCCAGAGCTTGGGAATATTCATCCGACTTTTCACGTGTCCAATTTGTGAAGGTGTTTAGCTGACGCTGATCTTCACATTCCTCTCGAAGAGATCCGAATCGACGAAACGATGCACTTTGTCGAGAAACCCATGGAGATAGTGGACCGTGCTTTCAAACAGTTGAAGAACAAACGGTTTCGATTGGTAAAAGTTCGCTGGGATTCCAAACGTGGCCCAGAGTTTACTTGGGAACGTGAGGACCAGATGAAGGCGAAATATCCGTATTTGTTTTCACAAGTTCCCTCTAAATAAAATTTCGGGATGAAATTTCCTGAAGTAGGGGAGACTGTGACAACTGTGTTCTATAATCGATGTACAATGTAAAACAATGATGATTATTAATAAAACAATGTGCCTTGGTGTTATTATATGTGTTTTGGTGTTATTATGTGTGTATTTGTGTTTCATGATTTTACGATTTGATTCGATTCCGATTTCAAGCTTTAAATCGCTTTCTGGAAGGTTATACGCAAACTGGTGCGTAAACGCAATTAGTTTAACGCGACAAACACTCCAGAATAGTGACATAGGCTTAACATACCTTAAATAACCTCCACATAACTTAGAAATAAGTTTTGGATGGTTTGGTGTGTTGAAATCAAGTTTATTCGATCGTAGGGACTATTTGTGTCAAACTGTGAAACTATATCGATTTGTATAGTAACGAACATTCTGGAACTTGATCATAAGTTAAACATACCCTAAATATCCTTTACATAGCTTAGAAATAGGCTTTGAGGGGTTCGGTATGCTAAAATAAACTTTATTGATCAATAGGGACTAAAAGCGTCAAAAAGTGCATAAGTTTGCATTTTCGCGCATATCTTTCGTTCTGAATATATCCGGACATCCAAAAATGTATGTAATCATTAAAATATTTTATTTTAGTGATTGGCATGATAAAATTCCATTCGTCGCTTAATTTGGATCGTTTTTGCGTCCGTTACGACTTTCGTCGTAATTAACTGAATAACGTGTGACACCCCAGGAAAATCAGGAAAACAACGCAACTTAACTAGCTTCCTCAGTAACCACGCGCTAAATTTCGGGACGAAATTCTCTTAATAGGGGGAGAATGTGACAACCCTCATAATTCCATGTATTTCGTACAATTTATTAATAATAATTAATGTGCTTGACGACTGTGTGGAATTACGTAACTGCTTTCTGATATCTGTGTTATATTTACATGCGCCTGTTAACACACTAGTAATGTACAGAAAAGTCATTAAATAGTCCGTTATGATTTCCTAAGTGTTAGAAATTAAAAACGTTACAAAAATATATACATAGGACACGTTACGAATTAATTTAGCACTTTAACGGACTAGTATCCAACCGAACAACCGGACTTAACCCGGGACACAAAAATATTGTCAAACACATTGTTCTTATTTTCTGAGCCAGTTATGATCCCCGAACATCATAACACCCCCCTAAAAATATCCACTAACTAAAGTATGAAACTAACACTAGAATTATAACTAGATTGTAACCAAATTGGTTAGCACCTAATCTACTACCCCCCCCCCCCCCATGCTCACAGATCCAACAAGGGACCCACCTTGTTGATTTGTTGCAATATTTAATTTGATTATGTTGGGGTATGATGGACATGTTACACAAGAGTTAGACATGTTACACAAGAGTTAAGGTTGTAGGATGGTTATAAGAATGCACCAAAGGTCCCAAGCATCATCATCTCTCATTCACAAACCCACCAACACCCTAACTCTCTCCCTCCTTCCATGGTTCTCGGCTGAACCACATCCACCCCACCACCATCATCTTTCAACCTTGTTCAACCATTTCACATACTCTCCAAGGTGTAAGAAGGTCTCTAACGAAGCTCGGTGCTCTCGGAAGTGGAAGGACCTTCTCTATTCGCTATTAACCGCCACATTTCTTCACTCGAACTTGCCTAGCCTTGTGCTAGTGGTAAGTTTCTTAAATCTTCATCTTGTTCATGTATTTTATGGTTAATAGATGATTAATGGTTAAAAACTTATGAAACTCTAAAAGAACTTACATTAGTCTTGGATAAAAGATGAATAAGATGAATAAAGAGAAGTTATGTGTGTAAATCTTGTAGATCTTGTATTGTTATGATTCTTGATTAATTTCTTGACTAATTACTGGTTACTATTGATGTTGGATGTTGTTATAATCACTAAACATGATTAACGGAATCAATCGAGCACAAGTTAGTGAGTTAAGGAATGAAAACAGAGTTCTGTCCAAGTTTTACAGCCAACTTCAGT